>CM057449.1:1029522500-1029815000 GCA_016271365.2 Neoceratodus forsteri | reverse complement strand
AGTCTGTTCCTGGCATGTTTAAGTCCCCTAACACCACCACCTTTCCTCTGCCCAGTCTGCAGTGTCTCCTAACATCTGCCACCAGACTGTCCTCCAGCTCCTCCGCCAGGGCAGGGGGTCTATACGCCACTCTATTTTTACTCTCTTGCCCCCCCTTGTTATCAAGGTGACCCAAATCGCCTCCACGGTTCCCTCCGCCTCCTCTACTCCCCTATGCCAATGCAGTTTTTTACTATCATTGCTACCCCTCCTCCCCTTCCCTCCCCCTGTCCTTCCTGAACATAGTGTAACCCTCCAGGTTCAGGTCCCAGTCATGTCTTGCAGTGGCCCAAGTCTCAGTGACCCGCTGCCACATCCACTGCTCCTCAATTACTATCGCCTGGAGCTCAGGCATTTTATTGCCCAAGCTCCTGGCATTTAGCAGGACTACCTTCCACCTTTCCCTATAGTTCCATTTCCCTGCTCGTGTTCCCTTGGGGATTCTGTTTTCCTGGTCTGCACTTTGCCAGTTGGTCTTTTCCTGCAATCCTCCTGGTCCCCTGGGGTGGAGACAGAGTCCCTCCTTATCGGCATCCCTTGACTGCCTTTTCTCCCATCCCACCCCCTTCACAAGTTTAAACCCCACTTTTCACCAATGAACTCCTCTATTTTCAACTTAAGGATTCCTCTCCCCTCCAAATTGAGATGTAGTCTATCTCTAGCATACAGCTCCTTATCCTCCCAGGTCTCCCCCCAATCCCCCATCAATCCATACCCTCTGGCCTCACACCACTCCCTGAGCCACTGGTTTATCTCCCTAATTTTTCTTGTGTTCCCCACTAGCCCTTGGCACTGGCAGGATTTCTGAGAAGGAAACTGTGCATCCTATGTCATGACAGACCCTGGCGAGCTCCCTGAATCTTGCCTGTATCTCTAGCTCGCTATTTCCTCAATGTCATTTGTGCCCAGGTGGACCAGTATGTCTGGGAACCCCCACAGTCCTTTGCCAGCTGATATACCTGTTTAGCCCTGTGCACAGTTAGTCCAGGAAGCATCTTGCTCTAACTGGCCAGGCTTTCCTCCCTATCCCATTTGATACCCCTGATCACAGAATCCCCAGCAGGAGCACTCTGACCATCCTTTCCTCCTTCCATGTCCTCATCCTTTCTACTGCCCTTCCACCCAGCTGGCTCCTTGTTCCTCCCCATCTGTGTGCCACATGCCACCCGCCTCCTTATTTACCATGGCCACTCCCTCCCTCTCCACCCTATGCCTCCTTCTGAGCATCCTTCTGTACCTTGTTAATTCCCCTCACTGCTCACAACTGGTCCTTCTCCCACATCTGCTAAACTAGCCTGGCTCATCCTCCCTTCCTTCCTGTCTCCATTTATTCCTCCTTGCTCATCGTGCTCCCTGGCCTACCCTCAGCTCTCTTTACTGAATCCTCCTTGTACTTCTGGTCCTTCTTACCTTCCTCCCAACTGGTCCTTCTCCTTGCGCTTTTCCTCCTCTTCCCCTGCCCCGATTCACTGCTCCCCCATTCTCCTGCATTCCAGGTCCCCTGCTCTTCCTGCTATCTGGCCCCTGCCTCCTGCCCCCCACTCCCACACCTTTCCATCTCTAACCACCTCTGTCGGGCTACATCGCCCCTCATCCTTGAGCAGAAGAAGAGAATTGAAGGTTACTAAGTATAAGGTCTGATCCACCTCCTGCCTTGCTTCCTTCTGTCCAGCACTGGCTATCCGCCTACTTCCCTGGAGAATGTTGTCCTCCGCCCCCTTTGTGAGGGTCCCCAGTTACCTGCCTGCTTCCTTGGTAGTGTCCTTTGGGCCCCTCTGCCAGGGTCCCTATGTGACCCTGAGTATTCTCCTGCACTCCTTTCTATACCCCCGCCCCAGTGCTTGGTGCAACCCTGTGGGAGATTTCCAGCCCCTTCCCAATCATACCACCCCTTCCCAGCTTTCTCCTCATCCCCGCAACCTCCTCCCTAAGCTGTGCCAGCTGGTAGCACACTGGGCAACCACCAAACTTCCAAGCCCAGTCCAGTATCATGGCTGCTCCACACCCTGTGCACCCCACCACCCTCCCAAAGATGCCGGCCCTAATGATGTGTGGTTCCATCCCCTTTCAAATAGGTTTCCTTGGGTGAGCCACCAGGTTCTCCCTATTCCAAGATACCCCTACTGCCTAATCAGGTCACCCACTAATCCTAGAGACAGTCCCACTGTACACCAGTAACTCTGTTACTAGGTGCAGTACAACACATTAAACATGTAAGGAAAATGAACAACTCCCTAAGCTCCTCTCTCCCGGCCTTTAAATTCAACCCCCAGTGGCTAGAACTACATGAGCTGCACCAGCAGCCTTTTCCTCCAATTGCAGGGCAGGTCTTCCCCTATAAATTTGCAGACTTCTGGGGAGGGTGGGTCTTGGGCAGACACCTGACAAGAGAGAGTGTATCAGCCCTGTGTCTCCCCTCCAAGCCCTGCAGCTAAAGAACCAGGCCCAAGCAAATCCCACCAAACAGGTTTTAAATCAGAAGAAATGGGCCTCTACCAGCGCAGCCTGTTACAAAGTGAAACATCCACAAAAAGAGCCCCACTTACAGCCACTAAATCAGTTTACAAACATCCAGGATCCCCCAGAACAATACCCCGCTAGCCCCTTAGAAGCAAGAAAGAAAAGAACTAACCTACCAAGTAAAATCCACAAGAACCCTGTGAAAACAGCAGCAGCTACTGTCCTGGAACACAACTGATCCTGCCCCCTTCCAATTCTTTATACACACACACACACACACACACACACATATATTTATACACACACACCCCCACCAGCATCTATATTCAGTGGTTACAGCAGGTACATATTCGGATTCATGCATTCAGTACAGAGTCGTTAGGATACACAGTTCGTAGGAGTTGAGACAGGTATGCAGTACACTGACATCCTTGCTTAGGAGATTGAGGGAAGTAGGCGGGGTTAAGGCAGTGGAGGTAGGGGAGAGACCCAGACTGTGGGGGGCCAGTGGTTACAGCCGCAGAGACTGAGTTCGAGGAGACACGCTTTGAGGCCCGAATTAAACCGGGGGAGGGAAGGCGTGTCAATCAGGCTAGCTGGGAGGGTGTTCCATAGGTAGGAGGCAGCGTATTGGAAGGAGCGCTTGCCTTGGTTGGTGCGAACACGAGGGATGTCTAGGGGGAGACTTGCAGATGATTGCAGGGTTCAGCATTGGGCTTTGGAAGTGAGGAGTCCTCGAAGGTGGGGAGGAGGGCCGAGGGAGGAGAATTTGAAGGCTAGGCAGGCAGTCGGGTAGGCCAGTTTGTGCCATAGGGTGGGCCAGTTTAGGTCCGCGAGGGCCTCACAGTGGTGCCTCCCAGAGAAGGAGTTAGTTGCAAAGCGAGCAATTCTGTTGTAGAGCATGGTGAGTTTGTGGAGTTCTGTCTCCTGGAGGAACTGCAGTAGAGGGGCACTGTATAGGATGGAGGAGAGGAGACTGCAGTAGGCAATGGCTCATCGTGCCACACCAGAGACGGAGTTGCCCAGGTGGTAGAGGAGGCCAAGCCTTTGATGGATGGCCCGAGATATGGAGTCAATGTGAGGTTTATAGGTCAGTTCCTGGTCAAGGAGTACCCCGAGGTATTTGAACTTGTCAATGACCTCTACTCTCTTTCCTTGGGCTGAGTTGAGCTGGAGCAGCTCGCTTCTGTCGGTGCCCAGGCGTCTTGTCCCAAACAGGACAGCCTTGTTTTTTCCTTCGTTGAGCTTTAGGGAGTTGGAGATGAACCACACCTCGAGTGTTGAGAGACTGGCCTACAGTTTGGCGGAGATGACGGTGGGTAGTGGGTCACTGCAGTAGATGACAGTGTCGTCCGCAGAGAGGATGAGGCTGTTGAGCGTGCAATTGTCCTCAATATTGTTGAGGAAGAGTGAGAATAGCAGGGGGCCCAGGATCGAGCCATGGGGTACCCCGGAGACGACAGGTCTTGTTCCAGATTGGGTTGATTCCTCTCTAGCAGACTTTTTTGGGTATGGTCACTAGGTAGCTCTCGAACCAGTACAGTGAGTGGTTGTCCAGTCCTAGATGGTGGAGTTTGGAGAGGAGGAATTTGTGGTTGACCAGGTCAAAGGCCTTGGATAGGTCGATGAATACAGCGCCCGTGGGGGAGCCTTGGTCCATAGCCTTAAGCATGTCAGAAGTTAGCCGGATGAGAGCAGTGTCGGTGCCGTGGCCTTTCCTGAAGCCATGCTGTACATCAGCTAGGAATAGGTGCTGCTCTAGGTAGTCCTGAAGCTGGTTATATACTAGTCTCTCCTGTACTTTCCCTAGGGACTGAGTAGGGAGATTGGTCTGTAGTTTCCCATTTTGTCCCGGGGTCCGTTTTTGTGGACAGGGACGATGGTTGATACCTTCCACTTTTTTGGGACTGCTCCTTCGAGGAGGGACCAGTTGATGAGGAGGGTGACAGGGAGGGCGATAGCCAGGGCAGCGGCCCTCAGCAGCCGAGGTTCCAGCAGGTCGTGTCCCGGGGAAGAGATAGGGTTTATTTTGAGTAGGAGAGAAACTACCGCAGACTGTTCGACCAGTTTCAAGTGAAATTGGGGCCGAGGAGGCACTCCAGTCAACCTGGAGTAAGTGGGGGTCTCAAGAGGTCGGGGAGGGACCTTTGAGTTTCAGAAAGAGGCGCAGGAAAGATTCGCAACTACGGAGGGGTCACTGGTTAATGTATCCCCTACTAGGATGGAGTCTGCTTGTGTTGTAGTACCCTTGAAGAGGGTGTTTATACCAACATGCCAGCAGAATAGACCCAACGGTCTTTCTTGTCTGCTCTTTTGGTCAGCCCCCACCCTGGGAGCTGCCCTTGCTGCCCCTTCACCTTCTCTGGCTTCTCCCTTCCCAGTTCCGGATATTCTTGCTGCATTGGATTTTGCTTCCAGAACCCTTCCGCTGTACCTGTCCCACCCCCTCTTGAACCCCTCCACCAGTCCCCTAGGCAGTGCATTCCATGGCTCCACCACCCTCTCAGTGAAGTAGCACCTACTCCTTTCTCCCTTGAATCGGCCCCCCTCCAGCTTCCACCCATGCCCTCTAGTGGCCCCCTCCTCTTTCCTTCGAAGCACCCTGAGTGTTCCTTATTTACCCCTTCATGTACCTGAAGACCCCTATCATGTCCCCCCGGTCCCTTCTCTCTTCCAATATGTACATATTTAGCTCTTCGAGCCTCTCCTCATAGGTCCTGTCCCCCAAGCCCCAAATCATTTTGGTTGCCCTCCTCTGGACCCTCTCCAGGAGTTTAATGCCCCTCTTTAAGTGTGGCCTCCAAAACTGCACGCAGCACTCGAGGTGTGGCCTCACCAAGCAGTTATACAGAGGGAGTATCACTTCCCTCCTTCGGGAGGTGATCCCCCTAGCGATACATCCCAGCATCCTGTTGGCCTTGGCTGCTGCCCTCCTACAGGTCTCCGAGTTGTTCATCTTGACATCCACCACCACCCCCAGGTCCCTCTCAGTCAGAGATGGCTCACTCTCACTGACAAGAGTCTATGAAAACTTTTCTGTACAAAATGACAACTTCCATAATACCCTCACATTCACAATGACATCCTTACATACAATTTACAGTCTCAGGTGGCAGGACAATGTCCTGTCACCTGCCACTGGGCCAGCCCAATACTGCAATCTGTAAAACATTTAACTCTTTGCCAATTTACTTGTGTGGAAAAACAAATCAAAAAGAGAATCTGTGTATGATTTCTGGGATTTCTATCATTTTGGCCATGATGACAATACCATGATTTTTATTCAAATTTACCATGACAAAAAGGACAGTTCTAATGATGTCCATTCAACACAAACAGCTGAGGGACCTTCTGTCCACCCCTGGTGAAAATAAAAGATCCCACAGCACTTTGTAGGAATAGCAGATTCCCCCCAATGTCCTCACCGTCCCCCCTCTCTCCAGCCCTCCCCATAATTAAAACACGTCAATGTTACCCACCACCCAGGATGCACCCATCTCAGCGCCATTATCTTTCCTGGTTCAAGAATTACACATAAAATAAAACTATGTCTTCCAACTCCTAAAGGTGTAAAATGTACTACATAATGCTACCAGCTCAACTTCTGCTCTCCTGTCCTCTTTTCTCCATAAGAATCCAAGCCACACCCCACCCCCCACTGTCATAGAAACACAGAATCTGACAGCAGATAAGGGCTGTCCACCCAGTCTACTCATGTGTTTTTGCCTTTACTCCTGCCACAGATCCTATTTGATCTACAGCTTTCTTCTCCCCCACCTTCCTTACCTCTACAATTCCCCTGAGCCTATCCCAGGAATTTTTGAACCCCACCACTGTTTTTGCCCTCACTTCCTCTGAAAGGCCATTCCAGGAATCCACCACTCTCTCGGTGAAGTACTTACATCTCTCCTGAATCCCCCCATGCAGCTTCACACCATGTCCCCTTGTTCTAGAGCACTTTCTTCGAAAAATATTCCCTTTCTGCACCTTATTTACCCCCGTGAGGTATTTAAAGGTTCTCCAATCTATGTCCTTCCACACATGTGGTCTCCAGAACTGGACACAGTACTCAAGGTGGGGTCTTACCAGTGATTAGTACAGAGGCACCACCACCTCCCACTTTCTGCCAGTGATACCCCTTCCTATGCACCCCAGCATCCCATCTGCCCTCCCGACAGCCAGATCACACTGCCTGGCCAACTTATGGTAATCTAATAAGACTACACCCACGTTTCTTGTTCCACCCATTTTGTACTCCGCCCCCCTAGCTTTGTGTGCCAAGTGCATTATTTTGCACTGTTTTGCATTAAAACCCAACTGCCATACCACTGACCACTCAGAGTATTTCAGGTCTCTGTTTACTCTTTAAACACACACACACACACACACACACACACACCATGTCCACTCTGTTGCAGATCTTGGTGACATCCGCAAAGAGGCAGACCGTACCTTCCAGCTCCTTTGCAATATCACTTATAATAAAAAGACCGTTCCTAGAACTGAACCCTGAGGTACCCCACTAGTCAACCTCCCTTCCTCAGAGCGAACTCTTTACTACCACCACCACCCTCTGCCTCCAATCCCCTAACCAATTTCTTATCCAGCCTACATCTTGTTACTCACCCCTAAGCTACCCAGGTTGCTTACTGTTCTAAGTGTGATGGTGCAGAAAGCCTTGCTGAAATCTAGGTAGGCCACATTCACCGCTCCTCGATGATTCAACTCCTTGATCACCCGAAGAAATCTATCATTTGTTTGACATGATCTTGTTATCCACTGGATTCAAGACATCCCACTATCCTTTCCTTTAACAGTGTTTTTATTAATTTTCCCACCACCGATGTCAGGCTGATGGGCCTATGATTGCTAGCCTCTTCCCTGCTACCACTTCCGTACAACTGGTCTACATCTGCCCTCTTCCAGTCCTCATGGACCTCTTCAGTCTCCAGCGATCTGTTAAACAGGACTGTCAGAGGTGCAGCCAGTACTCCCTGAGCTCCCTCAACCCCCCTGGACGCACCCCATCTGGCCCCATGACTCTATCCACCATCAGGTTAGCAAGTTCCTTCAGGACTCTCTCCTCAGGAAAGGGACCAATGTCTACTTCCCACCATCGCAGCTCCCACAGCTTTTTTGCAGTCCTTCCCCTTCCACTGTGAACACTGAGCGGAAGTATTTAAGATGCCTGCCTTTTCCTGGTCGCCCCCCCGCCCCCCTTTTGTTTCACCTTGCAATCCGTCCCTTTGTCTTCCATTTCTCACTTATATACCCAACAAAAAAAGACCTGTCCCCTTTTGATACTACCTGGGCGATTCTTTCTTCAGTATGCACCTTTGCACTCCGTACTGCTTTCCCCAGCTTCCCTCTGTTTCTCCCAATACCCCCCCCAATCAACCCTCTGCATCTCCTTGTACATTCTGAAAACAACTTTTTTATTTTCTAAAGTTTCACCAGGAAAGACATACTGAGTGGAATAGCAGCTCATTTCCAGATGCGTCCCAGGGGGAGGGGCAGTGGGAGACATACATATATATCACACACACACACACACAGTACATAAAATAATTCCACAAGAATGAACTTAATGTGAAATTAGAGCATAAAGCACAGCAGTAAAAAGTATATATATCTAGGTGCAGTAGTTAATCAATGGGGCCAAACCATCTAGGCAGAAGGCCCCTTGACAATGAGCAGTGGGAGGACGGGGAATAGAGTAGGCAGGGACTTACATGTAGGTTGCAAGTAGGTAACCAGGAGGCAGTGGTAGAGATGAATGGACAAGAGCAAGGAGAGGGACTGGTCCACTGGCGCAGTGGCTGCATTTCATGCGATGCCAACAGCAGATTCGGTACAGAGCTCGGTGCATAGGAGGCCAGAGCGTGAGAAGAGGGATCAAGCGCCTGGAGGCAGTTCTCCCTCCAGGAGGGTGGGCTGCACTCCTGCTGCAATACACCACCTGGATGACCACAGGTGGAGGTGCTGACAAGGAGGCAGAAACAGGGAGGGGTAGCCATCGGCAGAGGGTCCGGAGCGATGGGACGTCTCTGCATGCCCTCGTCTTCTTGGTCTCTCCCAATGTGCCAATGTTCACAGGGAGGCAGGAACTGAACACAGTAAAAAGACCCGCAGCGATGCCTAGAGACTGGCCCCAGCATCACGAGACCAGGACTGGGAAGGAGTCGCACAAGTCCATCCAACTTGGATGATGGATGGGAGGCTTTGGAGTGAGCCTCCCACCCCACTCAGAGGGTAATCAGAGGGCCAATGGCAGGACGACTTGTGAGGGGCTGACAGTTCCCGGAGACCTGGTAAAGAGGCCTGACTCGGTGGATCTTTTTCTCAATTTGTAATCTCACTCTGGTTCAACTCGCTATGGATGTCTCATCTGCTGCTATCTTAGGAGCCTTTAAACAGAAGCTTAAACTCCAACTTGTCTGACTTCTGCATGTAACTGCACTCACTAAGCGGTGAAGTCATGGAGAAGACTAGAGAGGGAGCACAATGAGGTGGCAGAGCAGATAGGGAGGACGTTCCAGAGTTTAGATAGTCGGAAGGAGAATCCAGCTTGGCCGGAAGATGATGACCTAGACAGGAGTGCTAGGGTCCAGCAGCCAGAGCTATAAAGTGAGTAGGAGAAGTGAGATGGGGAGGAGAGAAGAGTGGAAAAGTAAAAGGGGAGAAAGCTCAGCCAGTATTTGGCAATAAGGGAAGCACCACATGCAAGACGCCTGGCTTGGAGATGGGGAAGACAAAAATAAGGTTTAGAGGGAGCAGTGGTGAGTCAGAGGCAGTCAGTCAAGAGCATATTGGTGGGAGTGATTAGAGGGGGTCCAGCTGGGCCAGGCCAATTCTTTTCACCTTTACCACCCCTCTTTAGAGAACCACGGCGACCTCCTGTTCCACTTGTTTACTTGCTTGATGCTGAGATTTGTCGTCTTCACTATCCCCTCTTATAACATGTGCTCAATCTGTGAAGTTTCTGATTGGAGAAGCAACACGAGGGGCATACAATAATTCCTGTTATACCCACAGCTAGAATGAGTAGGTCCTAGCCGAAATCCCTACTATAGTCTAGCCATAAGCTATATAGATGAAATAGTCAGGAGTCCCTGTTCTGTGTAGCGAGTAACGAGCATGCAGCACTGGTATTTTCAGTTTATAAACCATTTATGAGAAAACTCTGTGACTGTGACAGGGTCCCTCCGCCCCCCTGCCATGGCTGGCAGCGAGCTGCCACGGTGACCAGGGAACAGTGCATGTCCTCGGGTGAAACAGCAGCAACGCGGCAGTGAAGCACTGAGCTTCTGGATAACAGCCACCAGCTTGGGGGTTGGGGGGAGTGGGAGTAAGCTGTGCATTGCTGGGGAGGAGTTCCCACACAGATGGACAGTGTAGCTAAGGGGGACTGGGAATAAGTTGTGCATTGGCAGGGACGAGTTCCCACCCAGATGGATAATGTAGGCCGTAGTGATTTGTGCAGACAGTACATTCCCCCTCCCAGAGTTCCGTAGCCAAATGGAAAGAGAATCAGCAACGCATTAGTGAAGCTGTGAGGTTGTGGATAGGAGTCGCCAGCCTCGGGGAAGTGGGAGTAAGTTGTGCATCGCCAGGTACAAGCTCCCACCCACCGAGATGGATAGTGTGGTACATAGCCTATTTGTAGTCTCCAAGCCCTCATACCTCACAACATACCCAAGATGTTAATTAATCCACAGTAACCTCACACCCTGCCGTGGGTTACTGCTTGCTTAATTTGGCCCACTGCTGCCTCCACCCCCTCCAAGTAAAGCTACTCACTACCTAATGATCTTGTGTTCACTAGTAAACTGGTACTTATAATGGAATGCTTAACTGCACAAGTCTACTGCATAAGAAGGAACTAGAAGAAAAGAAAGGATCAGATGTGTTACAGTAGCTTCTTGTTTTTACATGGTTTCTTGTGGATTTTACTTGGTAGAAGGTTATTTCTTTTCTTTCTTACTACTTCTAAGGGGCTAGCAGGGTATTGTTTTGGGGCTGTTGGAATTTTGAAAACTTTTGGTGGCTATAAGTGGGCTCATTTGCTTGATGTTTCACTGTGTAGCAGGCTGCATTTGTACAGGCCTATTTCTTCTGATTTAAAACCTATTTGGTACGATATAACTAGGGCTGTTTCTTTGAATCAGAGACCTACATCTTCTAATTCCAAGTTTATTTTGATGTGTTGGTGAAGCTGTTTGAACTGGAAACCTGTTTCTTTTGGTAGTAAGCCTATTTTGCAGGTTTTGAGTAGAATTGTGATTAATTTTTGCTGGCTTCACTAGCTGCACAGGTTAGTGCATAGTGGGGGGGAAGGGTACTAATAGTCCGACCAGAGGCCTCAGCTACCCGATTGTTTCTGGAAGACTTGTGTTGTCCCACCCCAACCCCTCACCCCACCCGCCCCTGGTCCATGATTTCCCTTATACCAGGGGTTCTGACATCACTTACTCAAACGGGCAAAGGATATGCACCTGTTATAGCAGAAGCAGACATCCAGGAAAGGAACAGCAGTGAGTGAAGAGGCGACTGCTATCTCAGTGGAAGGGAAGTAACTGCAAAACTAGGAGCTTTCATTGCTACTTCTTTGCATTGCTATTGCATTGTGGAAGAGAGGAGTAGGAGTTTGAGGAAGGTTGTGCAATAGCTACTTGAAGTCTCTTTTTGAGTTTGGATAGAAAGGTTAGGAATATAAAAAGCAGTTGCTTAATCTATCTAAACGTGTACAACAAAGGGGATATGGGAAATTAAGAAAAGAATGCTTTGCACTGATGGGGGAGAGGGGAGACTTGGGGGAGTGTTTGGTATCCTGCATCTGGAAGGGTGGGGGGGTTGCTGGTGGGCAACGACAGCAATGGGTAGGGTGGTAGGCTGCAAACAATTGCGGTGAACCAATCTTTCTAAAAATTGCCTGGAGTGTGGGAGGATGTTTGGTGTGCAACCACATAGAGAAACAAAGGAGATTGAGGGTCTGCAGGAGGAACCAAGACAGGCAAGGCAGACTGGGGGTGGGTTTAGCCCAATACTGGAGAAAGTAAGAATGGGAGATGAGGGAGGGTCATTTAAGCCAACAGTGGTGAGGAAAGGGTCAGAAGAAGGGAAGCAGGGACAAGGGGGCCCAGGCCAGGAAGAACGATTGCCGGGGAAACCAGGTCAGGAGACAAAAGACAAATGGAAGGAGGAGATAGGGACTTGTGAGGGGAGGCGAAGAACTGGCAAAAGTCATGGAGTGGAAAGAAGAGAACAGGTTACTATGAAGAGAGAGGGAGCGGGCATTTGTGAAGAGTCTTCAGAAAATTGTTTTGCACTGCTAGAGAGGAAGAAGGTGGAGGAGGGAAATGATGAAATTAGAGGAGTAATTGATAAATGCCTGGACCAAACCGGAGCGGGGGGGGGGTCTGCTGGGAGAATTGCAACAGGGCAAAGGGGAAATAATGTGCAGAATGTGGAGGAGGAGGAAGAGGAGCCAGAAATGAGAGAGGGAGATGAATGGAAGCAAGCAGGGAGTAAGAGTGGTGGAATCTTAGTGTTGGGGGACTCAATACTAAGAGGAGTCAGGTGGGGTAGCAAAGGGGAGAGGCACAGTCACATTTGGGTGGAGGCAATGCCAGGAATGACAGCGGAAAGGGTGGGTCAATATGTTCTGAAATATGCTAGAAGTAGGGACAAGCCTCATTTAATCATACATCTTGGGACGAACAACCTGGCTGACAAGACAGTAGATAGAGTCCAAAGGAGGATTGAGGAACTAGGACAATTATGTGAGGGGGCAGGAAGATCAGTAACTTTTTCCGAGATACTTCCGGTGCCAAGGCAAGCACAACAAGAAAGCTGAGTATAAAGGAATTTAACGGATGGCTAAGATGGCTGGTGTTGTAGCTAGGGGGCATCGGCTCTTGGGGTGGGGGGGAAGAGACCTGTGAGGAGAGCAGTCTATGCCAAGGACAGACTACACTTGAGTGAGGAGGGAAAGAAAGTGTTGAAACAGAGGATGAAGGAGTACATAGAGGAAGTTGGGAATTTAAATTAGGAGCAGGGGGGTGGCAATTGGGCAAGAGACATGCAGAGACCACAGGGATGGGAGAAAAGGCAGTCAAGGGGGTGCCGATAAAGGAGGGACTCTGTCTCCACCCCTCTGGGGACCAGGAGGATTGCAGGAAAAGGCCAACTGGCAAAGTGCAGACCAGGGGAAAACAGAATCCCCATGGGAACACGAGCAGGGGAAATGGAACTATAGGGAAGGGGTGGAAGGTAGTCCTGCTAAACGCCAGGAGCTTGGGCAATAAAATGCCTGAGCTCCAGGCGATGCTAACCGAGGGAGCAGTGGATGTGGCAGCAGTCACTGAGACTTGGGCCACTGCAAGACACGACTGGGACCTGAACCTGGAGGGATACACTGTGTTCAGGAAGGACAGGGGAGGGAAGGGAGGAGGGTAGCAATGATAGTCAAAAACTGCATTGGCATAGGGGAGTAGAGGAGGCGGAGGTAACCGTGGAGGCGATTGGGTCACCTTGATAACAAGGGGGGCAAGAGGGTAAAAATAGGAGTGGTGTATAGACCCCCTGCCTTGGCGGAGGAGCTGGAGGACAGTCTGGTGGCAGATGTTAGGAGACACTGCAGACTGGGCAGAGGAACGGTGGTGGTGTTGGGGGACTTAAACATGCCAGGAACAGACTGGGAGACTATGACATCCTCTGTGACCAGGGAACAGAGGTTGTTGGATGTCTTTCAAGACGCGTTCCTAACTCAGCAGGTGAGGGAATCGACCAGGGAGGCACGGGTACTGGATGTGGTCCTGGCAGACAGTGACCAGATTGGGGGCCTGGAGGTAAGGGACCCATTGGCGGGGAGTGACCATGCCACGGTCTGGTTCTGCCTGGACCTAGGACGGGTAGAAGGCTGCACAAAGACGGAGTAACCCGACTCAGGGGGCTGATTTAAGGAATGGGAAGGATCCTTATGAGCATTTGGATGGGATTGGGTCAGACATGGACGCCTGATAGTAGGTGGGAAATCATCAGGAGAGGGTGCAGGATGCTACCAGCACCTGTGCAAGAGTAAGACGAAAATGCGGAGGGCCCAAAAACCCTGTTGGTGGATCAGGGAGGTCCAGGAGGTGGTGCGGGGAAAGAAAGCAGCCTATAAGCAATTCAAGTGCTCAAGGAGTGAAAGGGATCGAGGGGAGTACGAGCTAATGGCTAGAAGGGCCACTAGAGTGGTGAGAGCGGCTAAGGCAAAGAAGGAGCAGAACCTGGCCAGGGAAATTAGGAGAGGGAACAAGGGGTTCTTTAGATACATTTTGGAAAAACGAAGGGTGAAGGGGCAGATTAGCAGGATTAAATCAGGGGAGAGATGGGCACAGACCCGGGAGCAGGCTGAGGTACTAAATGAGTACTTCACCTCAGTTTTCACCAGGGAAATGGGGTGCTGCATCATACATGGGAGGAGACAGAGATACTGAGGAGGGAGGAACCCTTACCGATCGGCAGGTCTTGGGAGAGGGAGAGGGGGAGGCATCACTGGCAGGTGGGGGGAGGGCTAAGCAGGGAGAAGGGGTACTGGAACTGGAAATCACAGCAGAGAGAGTGAGGGAAGCCCTCAGCTCCCTTAAGACGGAGAAAGCACCGGGGCCGGATAAATTACATCCCAGAGTGCTGAAGGAACTTGCAGATGTCCTGGCAAAACCCCTGGCAGAGCTTTTCACCATCTCTCTGAGGACAGGGTGGGTGCCCCAAGACTGGAAGGTGGCACATATAGTGCCTATCCACAAGGGGGGGGATCAAGGGAGGTGGCAGGGAACTACAAGCCTGTCAGCCTGACCTCGGTGGTGGGCAAGGTGATGGAGGCCATTGTCAAGGAGAGGCTGGGGGGGGGACCTGGATAAGTCAGGGTGCCTGGACGATAGACAGCATGGATTCATCCCAGAGAAATCGTGTCAGACAAACCTGGTGGAGTTCTATGACTGGGTGACAAGTGGCTTAGACCTGGGTAGACCAGTGGATGTCCTCTTTCTAGACTTCAGCAAGGCATTTGACTCTGTTCCTCACGTGGGCCTGTTGGATAAGCTGGGAGAAATGGGGGTGGGGAACCAGATGATCAGACGGATAGGCAATTGGCTCCAGGACCGGACCCAGAGGGTCGTGAGTTGGGGATAGTCTCATCCCAAGGAGGGTCATTAGTGGGGTCCCAGGGTCAGTCCTTGGGCCCTCTGTTCAACGCCTAGTATCTGACATAGGACAGGAATCAGGAGTGAGATGAGTCTCTTTGCAGATGACTCAAACTGGGGCGGTGGTGGATGGGGAGGAGGGAGGGTGGCCTCTACAGGGGACCTGGAGGCTCTGGAAAGATGGTCTAGAAAGTGGAAGCTGAGGTTCAATGCAGGAAATGCAAGGTACTCCACCTAGACAGAAACCCAGGTCAAGTGTACACCCTGGGGAAATGCTACAAGTCTCGATGGCTGAGAGGGACCTGGGGGTGGTGGTGGATGTCAAGATGAACAACTCTGAGACTTGTAGGAGGGCAGCAGCCAAGGCCAACAGGATGCTGGGATGCATCGCTAGGGGATCACCTCCAGAAGGAGGAAGTGATACTCCCTCTGTATAACTGCTTGGTGAGGCCGCACCTGGAGTACTGCGCGGCAGTTTTGGAGGCCACACTTAAAGCGGGACATTAACCTCCTGAGAGGGTCCAGAGGAGGCAACCAAAATGGTTTGGGGCTTGGGGACAGGACCTATGAGGAGAGGCTCAAGAGCTAAATATGTACACATTGGAAGAGAGAAGGACCGGGGACATGATAGAGGTCTTTAGGTACATGAAAAGGGTAAATAGGGAGGAACAGTCGGGTGCTTGAAGGAAGGAGGAAGGGCCACTAGAGGGCATGGCTGGAAGCTGGAGGGGGAGAAAGGAGGAGGTGCTACTTCACTGAGAGGGTGGTGGAGCCATGGAATGCACTGCCTAGGGGGCTGGTGGAGGCAGAGACAGTGGAGGGGTTCAAGGGTGGGACAGGTAGGGGAAGGGTTCTGGAAGCAAAATCCAATGCAGCAAGAATATCCCGAACTGGGAAGGGAGAAGCCAGAGAAGGCGAGGGGGACAGCAAGGTCAGCACCCAGGTTGGGGACTGACCAAACGAGCAGACACGAAAGACCGTTAGGCCTATTCTGCTGGCATTTTAGTATGTTAGGTTGGGAAACCATATGAGCCCCCCCAAATAACAGTGACAAAGGACAAATCGCAAGTACTATTGGTGATGCTAGTAAAGAAGGGGGAGTGGAAGGTGGTTACCCTTAATGCTAGGAGCCTTGGGAAGAAAACTGCAGAGTTACAGGTGCTCATGGCAGAGGGAGAGGTGGACATTGCAGCCATCACAGAAACACGGGCCACCCAATACAATGACTGGGATCTGTCTGTACCAGGGTACAGGTTATTTCATAGGGACAGGGTGATTGGGAAAGGAGGGGGTGTGGCACTATATGTGAAGGAAGGACTGAAGTGTGTATGGGAGGAAGGGAAGGAGGGTAGTACAGAATCAATCTGGATGCAAACCCAGGATTCTTAGAATGGGAGTGGTGTACAGGCCGCCATCTCAGATGGAGGAGTTAGACAGGGAACTAGTGGGACAGATCAGGAGGACCTGCGAGATGGGTAGTGTGGTGATTGTGGGGGACTTCAAACATGCCAGGAGTGGACTGGAGTACCCCAACAACCAGGAACAGTAGGAACAGGTACTGCTGGATGCCTTCCAGGACAGTTTCCTACTGCAAATGATCAGTGAACCAACCAGGTTAGGGAATACCCTTGACCTTGTGCTGGCAAATGGGGACTTTGTGAGAGAACTTACAGTGGAGGAACCGCTGTCAGGGAGTGACCACAACTCAGTATGACTCACACTGGATATGGGCAAGGAAGGAGTGGAATCTGGCACAAGAGCACTGGACTTCAGGAGGGCAGACTTTGTGAGGATGGGGAAAGTAGTAAAAGGGTACCTGGCCAGAATTCAATCTAGTATGGACAATAACCAGAGGTGGGAGCTCATAAAGCTGGGGATAGTGGAGGCAACCAAAACCTGCTGCAAGGCCCAGAGCAAGAAGGCTAGGGCTAAGAAACCGAGCTGGTTGAGCAAGGAGGTCATGGAAAAGGTAAGAAGGAAAAGAGCTGCCTTTAGGAAGTACAAGAAAGAGGTAATGGGACGAAGGGAGGGTGCTTGGCGGATCGAGGCAGGCGACAAGAGCAGTAAGGGGAGCCAAGGCATCTCACGGAACTCAGGCTGGCACAAGGCATTAAGGGGAGAAGGACTTTAGGACAACAGGAAGAAAAGGAGCTGTAAGGACCACATAGTAAGGATTAGGAAGGGGGTTGGGTGGAGCAGGGGTGATATATGGCAGAAGCACTAAATGAGTATTTCTGCTCAGTGTTTACTAAAGAGAATAGGGGGGTGACACCGAAGTGGGGGGGGAGAGAAATGGCAGAAACGGGGGAGGAGGTGACAGATGGGGAAATCATGGAGGGCAGAGTTCAGGAGGGTTTGAAGGCACTAAGGGCGGATAAGGCGCCAGGCCCAGATGGCATCCACCACAGGGTACTGCAGGAGCTGGCAGAGGTCCTTGCAAGACCTTTGGCAGACCTATTTAATACCTCACTACATTTGGGGTGTGTACCTCAGGACTGGAGGATGGCTCATGTGGTGCCCCTCCACAAGAGTGGCCCCAAGGATGAACCAGAAAACTACAGACCAGTGAGCCTCACATCCATCGTGGGTAAGCTAATGAAGACTATCCTGAAGAAAAGGCTGGTGGCCCACCTAGAGGCTAAAGGACTACAGGACAGCAGACAGCATGGCTTCATATGGGGCAGATCCTGCCAAACCAACCTGGTGGAGTTCTATAACTGGGTAACTAGGCAACTGGATAGGGGCCATGCAGTGGATGTCCTGTATCTGGAGTTCAGCAAGGCATTCGACTCAGTGCCGCATGGAAGGCTGGGAAGTAAGTTAGTAGACACAGGGGCAGGTGCAAAGCTGGTGAGATGGGCAGGCAACTGGCTTCAGGGAAGGCAACAGAGGGTGGTGGTGGGTGGGGAGCTATCACACCCAAGGGTAGTGACGAGCGGTATTCCACAGGGCTCGGTGTCGGGACCAGTGTTGTTTGGGATATTAATTGCAGACATATCATTGGACATCAAGAGCAAGATCAGTCTGTTTGCTGATGATACCAAGGTAGGAGCAGTGGTGGATGACCTATGGGGATGGCAGGGGTTGCAGGCTGGTCAGACACCTGGCAACTGGGGTTGAATGCCAAAAATGCAAGGTGCTGCATTTTGGGATGAAGAACTCAAGGAGGAGTTACCAGCTTGGGAAGTGCAGCTAGCCCAGAAGAGGAGGAGATGGATCTGGGGATGCTCATTACAGGGTCAATGAACAACAAAATGCTGGGTTGTATTGCAAGGGGTATATCCTAGAGGAGGTGATTTTGCCACTGTATAGGGCATTAGTTAGACAGCACCTGGAGTACTGCGTGTAGTACTGGTGCACGCATCTGAAGAGGGACATTAAGTTACTGAAGGGGGTGCAGCGCAGGGTGACAAACATGATCAAGGGGCTGGGGGACTTATACAAGAGGAGTCTGAGGGAGTTGAACATGTACTCACTGGAGGAGAGGAGGGACGGGGGGGGAGACACATGACTGAAACCTTTAAGTACATGAAAGGAACAAACAAGTACAAAGGGGCTGTTCAAAGTAAGGGAGGGGAGGGACACCAGGGGCCATGATACGAGACTGGAGGGAGGAAGGTGAGGGGAGACTTTTTTTTTTTTTTTTTTACACACACACACACAGAGGGGGTGGTGGCTAGGTGGAATGAGTTACCTGCAGAAGTGGTATCCAGTAGAACAGTGGACTGCTTCAAAAGGGGATGGGACAGGACAAGGGGAAGGGGGAGGGGCAATGAAGGGGGCGGCAGCTGCAGAATAAGGGGTGCTAGCTGCACATTCGAGCAGACTTGATAGACCTCTAGGCCTTTATCTGCTGGCAAATTTCGTATGTTCGTATGTAAGTCTGTTTTTTTTTTTTGGGTGGTGGTGTAATTATGTATCTAGTCTCTTATTTACCCACACACCCCTTGCCCAGGACGCACGTGGATGGAGTGGAGCTGACCTCACTCAAAGCACCCTCATTTATTAACATATCGGAATTACACCTTTGAGCCAACAGCTCATTTGCAAAGGTTCTTCGTCAGACAAGCTGATATGGGAGACAGCAAGTAAAATATACAGGAGCACCCCCACACACTGAAGACTTAATTTACTTAAATATGGCACACTGTATTTAAACACACCATGTCCGAATCGTGGAAACTTTTGTAGGCCTAGAGGCTCCAATTCTTTGCAGCTGGAAAACAGGAAAAACTTACTGCGAACCGCACTGGCTGCCTATTCAGTGGCGGATCACCTTTACAGCTGGTTTACTGACCTTTAAAGCCCTACGTAAACTGGGCCCCAACTACCTGAAAGAGCTCTTGGGTTTTCTACCGCTCTGGACAATCTCTCTGCTCAGCCGACGACGGGTTGCTAGAGATTCCGAGGGTGTATTTGAAAACATCTGGGGCTAGAGCTTTTGAATATGCTGCCCCTATCCTCTGGAATTCTCTACCCGCCGGCTTCGTGAGTGCACAACTGTGGAGGTATTTAAATAATCCTTGAAAACATATCTTTGGCTGCAGGAATTTGGAAATTGAATTAGGTGATCTTACTAATTGATGTCTGTTCTTATAATTTTCTATTTCAGTATTTTAAAGTATAAGTTTATAGAAATTGTAAGGCACCTTGGTTCTTAAAGCACCTAATAAATTGTCATTACCGCAAATAAACAATGTTACACATTAAATATGAACTTGATTTAAAAAAGTTCTAAAGTTTTCCGTGCTCCCGATTCTGCAACTTGAACTCAAAGTAACCGGTTTCTTGGTTAGCAGATAAATATTGATGCCTGTAGATACATAGTTTCTAAATGCTGAAAGTACTAGCGCGCCTCCCCCTTTGAAGCAACAAGGAATACCTGCATGGACCTGTGCAGTGCCGCACATCTCCGTGGGCTTTTCATATTCCCTCTATCCCATCACTGAGCAATGTAGGCCTAGAATCCAGTGACAGATGCAGCAGCAGAGCTCGCTCTCTGGCACGTCGAAAACAATGAAGCACAAACGCTTGGCGGTTGTTGGATATAAAAGGACAGAGAAGGCCTGACGAGGAGGCCGCCAGGGACTGGAAGCTCAGTGATGCCTGCTGAATTCACTCCGCAGAAATAAGCAGCTGGAGTTGAGGCGAGCCCGCCTGATCGGACTCCACCTCTTCTCTCCCGCCGCCGTCGAGCCCCCATCCGTCGCCCCGAGGCACTACGGCGAGCTGCCGCTCAATGCCATCAGCCGCACAAAGACAGCTGGAAGGTCAGAGGGATCCGACGGCTTTTTATTAGTATTTTATTGTGGTGGAAAGTGCTCAGAAAACGTGTTCCAGCAAAGCCAATGATGACATTTTACAATGCAAGCATGTCCACGTTATTCAAGTATGTGTTACAAGTTACTAAAAGCAATTAAAAACAACCGCCAATAGTAAAAACAAGAAAAAAAATCAAAATACGTACTTGAAGTTCAAAAACAACAGATAAGTACAAATATTTTCTAATCACTAGGAGACGACCAATGTGGGGACAATATCCGAAACTACAAATATCTCGAGACCGCCTGCTGTAAGTAAGTCTCCTCCATAACATTCCTAGGTCTCAAACTTTTTTTTTTTTTTTTTTTTATAAACAGTTCCCCGCCTCACCACACACGCACCAATCCGAAATCCATCTTTAAAAAAAAACCTCAGTCAGTGAGAAACGGAATACTGCAACACACTTCCTTACACAATATATAACTAATGTTCGTATCTGTGGTACTTTATCCGATGCTAAACTATTTACTTTCAGAAGCATCACTCCATATTGCATGTGTGTCCCATTTCCTGATCCCGGAGGAGTTTGACCGTCCCATAGAAACAGACTTTGACGGCAGATAAGGACCGCTTGGCCCACCTAGTCTGCCCATTTCCCTACAGGATAAGCCGCAGATCCTAGTTAACAGTCCATTTCTTCCTACCCCCACACTACTTACTCATTCGCGTTTCGCTAACTGTAAATAAATAGCCATCTGCTCCTTCAAATCTTACCCAGTTATCAGTAGTTTCCCGCATCTCGGATCTATTGAAAATGACACCCGCTAATTACACATTCAAACATCAGAACAGCAGTCAATGGGCGGCCGAGATGCCCCAACCGAACCAAGCAAGGGCTGTCGTTGCGCGCCCCCCTCCCTCAATCTCCACTCCCCTCAGTCCCGGGATCATCTACACTCCTGCCTCAAGTTATTGTTTCCTCCCACCTCAAAAGCCATTCAAACAAGCACCACCAATTCCTCCTCCCGCCTCAGCGACAAAAATCTATATAGCTTTTGTTTCTCCGACTTGTTACAAAAAACTTCAAGAATGCATGATGGTCTGCTACTGTTGCCGACTTTATGACTTGGCTCACATTTCTTTTTGCCAACATGGGATAACAGGCACCATTACTCTCAAACAAGCTGCACTCATTACCATATTTAATTAAGGGGGAAATACACCAACCAGCTTCATGGGGGGGGGGGTTAAACTACTGAGCGCTGAAACATGTATTTACCAGTGCCAGGAATACATTTGCATAAAACACTGAAACAGTTATTTTCATGGGCTGCAGTGCCTCAGTACTTTTGTTCCAGTTCGAAGCTAAGTAGTCTGGCTACCTTATGAAATTCCTAAGCTTCCGAACTTCATGGCGGCCTCCCTTCCCTCGGCCCCCCTGGCGGGGCTGGTATTGTTCCACAGCGCTCGGCCTGCTGCGGCCTGTCACCCAGCCCGCCCGGCCTGTCCCGAGCCATTGCATCCCCGGGCTGGCAGTGAGTGGGCCAGCCGCGGCCTGCGCTGCCTCCCCGGCCTGCGCCTCCCAGCTGGCGGAGAGGAACCAACAAGCTCCAAACGAAAACAAGCTCCCCCCACTTCCCCCCCTCCCCTCTGGAGCAGCAGCACTCTCCACAGCAGCGGCGCCTCGCTGCCCGGGTCACCTGATCTGCCTACAAAGAGACTCGCTCGGCGGCTTTTACCTCTGCAAATCGGGTCTTCCGTCGGGTGTGGGCTCGCCGAGGCTCCCCGCTCACAGCTCCTCCAGCGCCGCCGCCGCGAAGAAATAATATAACAACAATAATCCGGGTCGGGAGGGTTCGCTCTTCTTCCGTCTCAGTGCAGCAAACATGTAGAGGCGAGGGGGTTACTGGGGAAGCTGCTCCGTCATTCGGTCCGTCTCCAATAGCAAAAAGAAACGACTAGTAGAAAAAAGAAAAGCGTCTTACAAATAAATACGTTCCGTTCTGAGGTTGGGGGAGGGCACGACTCGGTAGCAGTTGTAAAGAATCCAGTCTGTTCGTCCGTCCGCCTCACTATCTCTAGCTCGCTCTCTCACAGCACAAAATGCCGACCGGAAGTGGAGCTGCAGGAATTACTCCCTCCACCGGCGCCAAACACCAACAACCTCTGTGCTGCGCGAGCTCCACTTCCGCCCGACTGAGAAGAGGGAGGGAGGGACGCAGGGAAGAAGAAGGGGACACGAGAGCGGGGACGGTGTCACATTCAGCGCGCGGACCGAGCTTTGTTTTCCTGTTAGAATAGTCTGGTTTTAACTTGGCAGTGCGGTTATAAGAGTTTTTTGTTGTTGTTAATCCATAAAACTGAGTCAAAGTGAAACTTGGAAAAGAGGTGGTGTCTAGGTAGATATTTGTAACCAAAGTGTGTGAAAACTGGAGTTTAGTGGGCATCAGAGTAGTTACAATTCTCTGTATGTGTCATTACAAGCTACTGAACGCTGCGTGGTGTATGTTGTGCTAAGGAGAGGTTGCACAACGTGTACAAATCTAAGTGCTGGGGCGGGAATGCTGGAACAGCCCGGTATGCAGTCTATATGGAGAATACTAGATGGGCGACTATGCAGAACCAGTGTGTTCTGCTACAGAGGGATTCTGATTCCCGCTGACCTCGAGAGCGAAGTTCGAAAGGTCCATGGGAAATCAGAAACCCGAAGTGGCAAACACACTGGTTGTGCATATAGTTGTTCACTCTGTATTTTTTATGATGTATAGTACTGTGTGAAAAATGTGTGTTGTAAGCTCTTTTGCTTTCAAAATGAAACTGACTCATGCAGTCTCTATCGGTTCTAGAATGCTGTTCTACCACAGTAGGGTAGAACAGTATTCCATGACCTTGGAACTGTAGTAGAACAGCATTTTGTAAGGGAGGGAATTCTATACAGAACAACACTCCACTGTACACTATGTATTGTTTTACAGCTGAGTTTTTTCCTCCCTCTAGAATTCTTTATATAACCTTACATAAGGCTCAACCATCCCTTAGCACAAATTAGTGAATTGGCAATCTGTCAAAAATATCAGAACCAAATTTTTCTAAAAACTGCCCTCCGGGATGGCTTTAGATGTAAAGTCACGTTTTCTTAAGGGGACAACAGTCCCTTTCTTATTTCACACACATCTCAATTGTTCCTGATTGTTGCCTAAAAATTCACCCCATCCCTCTTAAAATTTGTGTTTCCTTGGCGGAGTAGTAGGGATTTTAAGCACAAGATATTGTCAATCAGTAGTTATAGGTTGCTCTTACTGAGAAAATGTATTTTAGAGTAATCCTCTTATTACAGTAGCTTCATTTATTTATTTATTATATTCTCTGTTTACCTTATTTTATCTTCTGTTTTTGCTGTTATTGTCAATGTAATTATGCCCAGGTCCATCCCGAAAAAGAGTTCTTCTCAACGATGTTTCATCTGGCTAAATAAAGATTGATTGATTCAAGAGTTTCACCAGGAAGGCACGCTGAGCTAAAAACTCGTTTCAAGAAGTGTCCTGGAGGAAAAGGGAATGGGAGTAGTATAGTAGATGATACACGAAAACAAGACAACAAGTAATATATAAACAGTAACAGTATACAAGCATGAACACTGAAAAGCAGGTAGTATACATAACAGCCAATGCAGTATACAGAACAGCCAAATGCACAAAACAACTGTAGCAAACTTATCCAAAATTACATCATACATTTATACAACATTTAAGTACAAGGGTGCATAGAGTACTTGGTAGAAACATACAAAGGTAGCCAAAAATGATAATATTGGCAACAGATACTGGGTGCTATTTGGGCAGTCCAGCAGGGCCATGGCCTAAGGATGCTAAACCTGAAGCAAGAGTTGGGGGGGTGGGACAGCATAAGGCGGGGTGACATAGGGATTTGGCATGAGCAGGTTGGGGTTGTGTAGTCACGTAAGAGGGAGGAGAGAGATTTATGTGAGGTGGCATCGTGAATAGGGGAGGGTTGAGTATTCCACAGTTTAGGACAGCGGAAAGAGAAGGCGGAATGCCTTACTGAATGGATCCACCAGTTTTTAACGTGTCCCTGATTTTGGTCCTTTGTCTGGAGATCGGGTAAAGTCTGTGGTGACAGTATGGGCAGGGACATACTTGGCACGCTAGGTGGGACAAGCAGTCCTTGTCTGCTGACAAATTCTTTGTCTCTGTGATTTCTTAAAGCCTTTGATTTATGAGGCAGGAGCTTGAAAGGTATGTCATTCCATAAAGCACCTCTCATTAGGGGGCCAAGAGAGTGCCACTCACATGGTTTATGATGATACAAGTTTCCCCAAGATGGGAACTTAGCCTTGTTGTGCTTCATTGTAATATTTGTTATATGTTTCTACTGTCCGGACACTGAAGGCTGTTACAATTGTAAGAGTGGTCTCATGCACATTTCTTTTTTTTAATTTTTTTTGCAAATCTCTTTTCATGCCCCCTCATCTTCGGTGCTATACCCAACTGCCCGCCTGTCACCATATCCCTGCCCCCCCACAGATCCTTGGTCTACCCCCCAGGCGGGGACAAGTTGGGGCCCCCCTCTTGCCATTCATGCCTTCAGGTCTCGTCAGGGTCCTCACCGAAGGTCGCAGCGGCTGGTGAGGGCTAATCTCCAGCCCTCATGTTGGTGTCTCACTGGGGCTTGAGCTTTTTCTCCCCAGTACTCCCCTGGAGGTGTGACTGTGCTAGGACGTCAAGGCATGCACCATCGGTCACGCCTCCCCCCAACTTTAAGACTTTGGGCTTGTTGAACCTCCGTCCACCACCAGAGGTCAGTCATGCACCGAATTGCCCCCCAACCCCCGGAGGAGATGAGCGGTCCAATGGATGCCCAAGCCTCCTCCGTCCCAGCCGGCCCTCTGACAACCCAAGCTTGATCCTGAACCCAGGTCGCCAGCGTTGCAAGTGGTAGTGCTACTGCTACACCGAGCAGGCCGGCCCACATTCTTTCATTCTGTGGCCATATTAACATATTATTGATGGAGGTTGAACAATGCTGTTTAAAACCCCTCCCACCAAACATGCCCATTTCCATTGCCACCTACAAATGTGACACTCCTTATAGAACAAGCATGTCTCAGGCAGGAGCAAGGAGTGCTCCATTTGGTCTGGAGCGCTACCTCATTCTATAATACAGTAGTTACATAGGATTGGTCACTTTGAATTGAAAAAAAAAAAGCAAGGAAAATGCCCCATCAGTGAACTGGCAGGGCTTCTGTTCCCAACACCAGCAGCCCATGTGCTGCATCAGAATTGGGCCATTGGGGCAAGCTAGGGGGAGAAGGATCAAGTGTTCCACAGGAAGCCCTCTGGGGAGGGTTCTCTGTTCTGCCGCACTGTTGCTACCTGGGTGGTCACAGGTGTCAGTGCAGCAGAATACTCGTGAGACGGAAGGAAGATCACCAGTGTTGACTGGGCCAGCACGTTAGCATGAACACACCAACATTAACGTGTGTGTGTGCACTGCTGGGGGAAGGGATAAACTGTGGACAAGCAACCCAGCTGTAGCAGGATAATTCCTGCCCTCTCCACAAGCCCAACACAGTGGGCTGTAGTGTCCCTTCTCACTAACTAGCTATGCTGACTTGAGGGGGAACAAGGCATTCGGTTGGATGCGGGGAAGATGCCGGCTGCACACTACTACAGCTGAGGAGAAGCGAAGAAGCAGAATCTGTTAAAGGAGTTTTTTAATAATAAAACAGGTATTCCACCGTTGCCTTTTTAACAGATCTTACCAGAAAATCTTGTGCTGTACCCTCTTCTGCTGGCGTCTCTTCTTGTTTGTCCCTATTTTGTGCCCTGCGGGATGAAGTCTCAAGAAATGGTATAGGAAAACCTCAAAGTTAACAGTGGTGAAATGGATAGCCAGGTGAAGGAGGCTCTTCAGGAAGGCTTTGGATGATGGAGTGGATGCTGTAGTGTATGGCAGCGTCTTCCTTAGCCGGAACCAGGAGGGTTGCCCCTGGAAAACAGGCAAACCTTTCCACCCCATCCCCTCAGAGATGGGGCACATGGACCAGTAACAGTGGTCTCCACCACTTCAACAATCGGCTTACTGTGTTCCTCTTTTGGTGGAAACACACACCTCCCTTACAGTAGCTCTAAAACAGAGCTTAAGGCTCTGAGAGCCTGCACACAGACTGCTCTGCTGCTCCTCTCTCCAAGACTGCACACAGACTCTGTTCAAAAATCCCCAACATTCTATCCTAACTTCCAACTGCAGTATGCCAGTGTGGCTCATACAGCTGCGAGAGTTCTATGGTGATGTCATCCCTCAGTCTCAGCTGAGACTGAGAACAGAGTGAGACAGTGTGAAATCCATTTAATTGGAGTTTCACAAGCTGCCTTCCCTGCCTACCACTAGGTCTTACTGGGATTCTAGTAACCCCGGGTAACAGGGAGGTTATATTATTAAAAGACAATTTTGTACAATTAGAAGCCATCAGATATGATAGTATCATTTCTTGGAACCTAGCTGGCTTCTCAAGAAACATGGTTGATTTGACTTTTGTGAGATTCCTTTCAAAAAATGCAGTTATTTGCCTACAGGAGACTTGGACATTGGAAAGCTTAACTCTAGAAGGGCATACATCCTTGTTTTCTTTGAAGGTTAAGGAAACCGCAAAAGCCTGTAGACCTTCAGGGGGACTGGTGACCTTTTTTGTTATTCTCTCCTGTTCCCTGGGGCCCCAGTACATGGGCATTGTGCATGCGTGGAGGCACATGCACGCCCTGTCATGCCAGCTCAGCCCCTTCCAACCCTTCCGGTGGCTATCACCGGAGCTCCCTCAGGTTGGCGCCACCATCCTTCCTCCACTGGGTTGTGGCCATGGAGTCTCCAGTCCCTCCAAGGAGGAGAAGGGTGCCTTGTGGCAGTTCAGTCTCACTCCTCGCCCCCCCCACGACCCCCGACATGCCGGGTTGGGGAACGGACTCGGGGGTCGGAGGGCAAGCCGGGGGATTGAGTGTCCTGAGGACTGCACTCTTCTCCGGGGGCTGAGTGTCTGGCACACTATGGATTCCTGGTGGAGGCATGGGGTTTCACAGCGGCCGGCGCCATTGTGTGTGGGAGGTAGGGGGCGCTGTTGAGCCCAAGCTAGTTGGATGCTTGATGGGAGAGCTCTGCAATTTTAGGAGGGACAACTTTTTAAAAAGTACTAACTTTTTTTCTCAGAAGTGAGTTTTGAATGGTGGCATATGACGATGACTGAGTCCTGGACAATATGAAGCAATCCAAGAGGGAGAAAGCCTCGGGATCGGGAGGTAAATCAAGAACTCCTAGTGATGCACCAACCACACACTCGCAGCAAGGCCAAACTCCCGAGACAGGCAACTTGCAACCTTAAGAGACCCTTCAGACTTTGGGCCTTAAAATCAATAGACTGATTGCCTCTGTATCCAGCTTGGTGGATAAATTTGATGCTTTAATGACTCAAGTAGCCAGGATTGAAGTAAATCTAGAGTCGGTCCAGACAGTATCGGTAGATACATCAAAGCGAACTGATGCAGAACTGGGAGTGGTGAATGCTGCTATAAAAGAAAACACCCACCTTAGATTCAGACTGGAGAGCCTGGAGAACCAGGCTGCAAATATTTGGGTTCTGGGTCTGCCAGAGAGTTGCGAGGAGGATCACCTCCTCCTATTTGTTCAGGAATGGCTGGTACAACAGCTCAGAGAAGTTGTCTCCGATCGAATTCACAGCATCCAAAAGGTGTACCGAGTGACATATAGAGGCAGACCAGATGATCCCGAAGCACCGAGGGCAGTGGTGGTAGTGACAGGCAGAATTGGGTCCCGTGATTACATCTTGGCACTGGCTAAACAAAAACGCACACTCGTTCAGGATGGGAAACAAGTAAGGCTGTTCCCTGATATTGGGTATGCAACCCGCCAGAAAAGAAAAAAATCGGATGGAGTGAGAGCTATTTTAAGGAAGTCCCAAATCTCCCACAGCATGGTATTTCCCGCTCGTCTGCGTATCGCTCATCAGGGCAAAGTCTTTTTATTCTCTGAGTCAGCGGAAGCTTTGAAATGGGCGCAGAGACACTCGTTGTCCAGATCCAGAGAAAGGAAAAGGGGAGGGAATCATCATCTGAAGATGTAGAAGCTTCATGAAGATGTTTAACAAAAGGGAATATTTTGAAGATCCTGTCTGTTGGGAGGACTGCTGCCTCAGGGTTTAATGGACACTTAGCGAGCAGTGAGAAATTATTTTATTTCGGGTTTTTTTTTCTTTCTATACTGTGGCTCTGTAGAGGCAGCATTTATATTGATTATTTCATAGTTTAAAATAGCCATTACAAGATTGTTGTCTTTTTTTCCTTTACAACAGTAAACAGGACTCCCATTTCAGACAGATGCCTTGGGGAACTTGAAGGGATAGAATATAGTCCAGAGACATACCTCTTGTTTATGCCATATATTTAAAGAAATAATGTGCTTTTTTTGTTTGTTTTTTTAGTACTTAAATGCTGTTGCATGACCTACTCTATAAGCACTGTTTTTATTGGGAATTTGCACAAATAAGTGCATTAATCAAAGGCTGAAGCATGGTGGATTCCATCCTCCCTAGTGGAGGTGGAGGATCTGGGAGAGTTTTTTGTTTAATTCAAACTATGAGTTGTATACCGCGCAGCTCATGGGCTCACATTACAGCTTATACTGTGAATACATTGTTATAGGCTTATTACTTTTTACCCACTGAATGATGTATCTCAAAGCATAAGACACATTTTAACCGTGTGTATTAAGAGGAGTGGTGTCCTGCATCACTTGTAGACGTGTGTACTTTGTGCTCTATTACCTCATGTGCTGCGTCACATGTACACTTATGAATTTTTCAAACTGTTATCTCCCGTGTCGTGCCTGAAAATAGGCATTCTTATGCCTAGTGCATCCACCCGGTTACCAAAAGCAAATAAATAAATCTATGCTTTTATTCAAACTGTATGTTTGTTATAAATAACAATAAATATAAAGTTAAAAAAATGTATGTGAGGCAGGGCAGACATTGGACATCATTACATGTCCCCACCCCTGGGGCTCTAGCATCAGGAAAATACCAGCCTCTGTGTATGACGATGGCTCTGCAACTGTCCCCACTGCCCACCAGTGTCCACTGGGTCTCACCTACCCCAGTGTCTTTAGGAAGGGGGTGTCTGCCGGGCTGCCCTGCTCAGGGGGGCAAGCCTGAGCAAGGAGGTGCAGTTGGCAGAGCAGGGCTGAGTTCCAGTCAGGGGTTCTGAATACAAAAAAAAAGGCATAGCAAGAGGGGAAAATATTGCCTATTACACTTTTCTAAATGATAGAGGAGCTAGTACAATAGATTATATTTGTGCCTTTCCTTGGCAAATTCATCAGTTTCAGAATTGTGCTATTCTCCGCCCAGAATGGGATCACTATCCTCTTGTTTTAGAATTAAAACTCCCTCCAGATAATAATGAACAACATAAATTAATACCACAAATAGAGCTAAGAAATCAGAAAAGTTTATTTTACAGTAGAAATAGAAAGTAATATATTAGATATCTTAAAAAGTTCAGAAATCATAAAGTAATATTACAATAAATACAGCAAGAGAAATATATCATATGATGCAGGAAATTACAAATAAAATACTACATATTTTATATAAAACTAACAAACTGAAAGAGTCTGAAATCTGGTTTGATAAAGATTGCCAGAATTATAAAAAACAAGATGGCCAAGATTACTAGACAAACTAGAAGTAATAATACTAAAGAGAACATTAAACATTTAAATAAAAGTAGAAAGGAATGTAAATAATTTCTAATATATAAACATGATTTATTCCCGAAACAACAATGGAAGAAAATGCTTGATGCAATTGAAATGGGGAACATCAGAGAATTCTGGCTAATGGTAGCCAAGGACACTGAAAATGTTGCCCCTAACATTTCTGCACATATATCACTCCAAGACTGGGTTAATTATTATAGGAAATTGTTCTATCAAGATGCTGAACCTCTAAAACAGCCAGCAATACTCACAAAACTACAGAAGCATACCTTCCTTTAAATATCACTCCATCTGAGATTTTTGAGGCAATATAACAAACAAAACCCATTAAGGCGCTGGGTCCCAATCGCACCCCGCCATTTCTTTATAATATAGAGCAAGAATGGTGGAGTAACTTGCTTGCTTTATTATTCAATAACATAATATCTGAAAATTATATCCCACAATCTAGGAAAGACAATATAATTATACCAATATTTAAGAAAGGAATTCCAAATTTACCTGAAAATTATTGGCCAATAATCTCATTAGCTAGTATAGGTAACATTTTCTCTGGGATCATTCTAGCAATGCTTAATGTGTGGATAGAACAAAATAATATAGGTTTCAGACAGAAACATTCAACAATAGATCAGTACTTCATTATAAGTCATATTATAGAAAAATATTACACAAAAAAGCATTTACCTATATATGTAACTTTTGTAGATTTTCAAGGAGCCTATGACAAAATAGATAGGAAAATATTATGGAACAAGTTATGTAATCTTAACATAAATCAAACAATTTTGTGTTTGATTATCAATCTCTATTCACAAAATAATACAACTATAAGATATGACCTAAAGAGTAACTTAACACAACCTTTTATCTTGAACCAAGGTGTTAAACAAGGGTGCATATTAGTTCTCTTGTTAATTAATTTATATATACATGATTTTCCGAGGTGGCGCTGTGGGTTGAGGCGCTGGACGCCACACCTCACACCACGCCATTGACCTGGGTTCAGGAACAAGCCCGGGTCATCAGAGGTTGCAGGGGGGAGGCCGGGAGATGGATTGAGCAGCCGTAAGGCAGCTCTCTCCTCCCAGGTGGGGACCCAGCTGCAAGGCTGCCCCTTGGGTGGAGGCCTGGAGGTAGTGCAGTCAGGAGCAACTCAAATATGGAGGGTGCTGTGGGTCGCTGCATATGCATGCCTCCACACGCATGCGAACCACTGTGGCAAGGGCCGGGGAGAAAATAAGGAAAAATGGAGTCGGTAGGCTCAATTATGGCCCTGCAACACCTGTGCCAGCCCCCCGGAGTCTAGATGTTGGTCTCGTGGGGGCAGTCGATGCCCATCTTGGCCCTGCCACAGAGGGGGGTAACCCATGGGGGATTGCTGAAAGGGTCGGGTGCAGGGACACAGTGGCCCAGAGACTGAGCCCTTCCGATGGGTGGGCTGGAGCCACCTACCAGCTCCACCCATGTATCCCCATCACCAAGTAGGCAGGAGGTGGCAACAGGGATCAAAAAGCTATATAAAAATAAATAAGTAAATGATTTTCCTGATTTTCTTTTTCCAGAGTCAAATCACTCTCCCTCAGCAGGGGGTATTCTTATTCCTGTTTTCATATATGCAGATAATCTGGCACTTTTTTCATTATCTCCCATAGAACTTGGAAAACAACTGAAAGTGTTGCAAAAATATTGTGAATAAAATAAATTATCAAATAACACAGCCAAAACTCAAATAATGGTAATAGGAAAATGAAAAACTAAATTTGTCTGGTGTATAAATGACATACCTCTGAAAATGATTACAAGTTACCAGTATTTAGGCATTGATATCTCCTCAGATGGGGAAAAAAATAAACATATGATACACACTCTAAATAGCTGCATCAGAATAATAACGCACTCTTGAGGTTTGACACCCAGTATGGAGGAAACTCAATATTGTCTACCCTTCAGGCCGCGGACATGAAAATGTATCCAATAGCATTGTATGCAGCAGAAATTTGGTATGATAAAAATATATAAGACTTGGAAAAACCATTAAACAATTATTCAGGTCGGTCTTACATTTGCCATTTGCTCAGTTCATTCCCAGCAGAAATAGCCAGAGCTGAATTGGAAAGAGTCCAAATAATATGTTTAGCATTAATAACTAAGCTGACATACTGGATAAGGTACACAACTATGCAAAAAAAACAGATTGTTCAAAATATGTCTAGAGAAGACGTTTTGCTTGATTACAGAGAGGCTCCTCCTCCCCATGGTTAAAACACATAGAGGAAACCCTTATTTATTTATTGAATTTTGTTGACTAGGTAGGCCCACAGAGACTAGAAGTCCCTTTTTCAGGGGCAACCCAGGGGAGGGAATACAGATTGTAACCAACTGAAATTGAACCTGATTAAGTGGTATTTTTAGTGGGTGGGAGAAATGTGGCCATGACACTGGGGAAATTCCCCTACTCTGCACCAGGGGGGCTCTGCTTCCTGTGAGCAGGGATGGAGGAATCCAGTAGACAGATGGAGACCACAGCTGCAAAAGAGACAGCTGGGCTGCACCCTGTGGGTGGCCAGCACATCATCTCACAGGATGCAGCAAATAAGGACACAGAATCTTGCATGAGTAGGGAAAATAAAAATGTACCTGAAGAAGCAGCAAGTATGGACATTCAGGCTGAAGAAGAGATTCATGAAGTTGCACAACAAATCACACTGGAATTGGAGAAGAAAAAAGAGTTAAGAGCCCAGATGACAGCAGCAGAGGAACATTACAAAATAGAAATATCCAGGTTAGACAAAGAAATGAAAAGAAAATGGCAAGGGGATGCCTCCCCAATGAATCAAGGAAACACAAAAACTAAAGTGTGCAGTTTTGTGCAGATCCAGACCCCAGATGACCAGGCACAGCTGCCTGCACATCCTGGCACTTCAAACGCAGCTGCCTGGTCTCCGGAGATGGCCTTAGAACGAGTGGGCTAGATCAAAACTGCATTAAGAAACTGGATACCGGACCCTAATGCACCATTACCAGGAACCACAACAATGAGTGCAAAACCAGGAACCCAAACGGAGGAAAGAGGACCACCCACAAAACATCAGGAAATGGACACAACAGGAAATACAGTAAGCCATATGAAATTGACTGATAACTCACAAGTAAATGAACCAGCTGAAATACCTTTTTCACCTTTAGAGGGAGGAACAAGGTTTTTTTTGAAGCTCCTACTGAAGTATCAATCCTAAGGGTGCACACGTGGGAACAACAACCCCTGAAATGCTAGAAACAAACATAAACATGAATGATGGCCTGGCCCCAACAGTGACCTACGCTAGCTTACTGAAAAAATCTTTAGAACAAGCCAAGCGCCAGCACGCAGTATGGCTAAGTTACGTGGGAGGCCTAGATCCTCCTCCAGATAGATTTTATGTAGGTAAACAGCTTAGTAAACAAGACCTTGGATTTTCCCCAGCAGGAGTTTATGCCCTGATTCATGCCCCAAGAGAATCTACCTTTGATATCAGCTTTTGTTCAGCACATCTGTTAGACAGATTTTGGACTACCTTTTCAACTCGGAAACAGTCTCCACTATGCGCCCCATTTCAAACCATACTGCTAACAAAACTTACATCTAAAATAGTGACAATACTTTTCTGACATGTGAGAGTTAATGTTTCAGACATAATATATTGGTTGAAAAAGAAATGCGACGTGGAAGGAAACCCGGACCCTATTGTGGATGTAGAAGGGTTTTGGATGGGAGGTGGAAGGTCAGGGTAAAACTTCCATCAAGATAACACAGGCATAAAACATCTTCTAGACTGTTTCTACCTGGGGAAAGATAAAGGCATCTTATTCTATCAAGGACAACCATGCTCCTGCTATAAGTTTGGCTCCCACAGAGACATAAGTAATTCATATGAAGTTTTAAAATGCATTAAGTGTGCAGCAATGGGACATTGGGGAGGCAGCTGCAGAGCCACACCATTATACAAACATACAAAGAAGCCAGCAGAAGAAGGCCATTTGGTTTATCTAGTCTGCTCATATTGCAGGCACACAGCTTGAGCTACTGTCCCTGCCCCCCTTCCCCCACACCTCCCATCCTCCCTACCCATGATCCTTACCTTCCCCCCATGCCTATCCCAGCCTCTCTTAAAGCTGCCCACTGTCTTCAATGAGCTGACCTCTTCTGGCAGCACATTCCAAGTGTCCACCACCCTCTCTGTGAAGAAGTGCTTCCTGACCTCCCTCCTATACCTCCCATCCTCCAGCTTAAGACTGTGCCCCTTCATGTTATGGTTGTCACTCAGCTTAAAGAGACTCTCCTTATCCACCTTTTTTATCCCTTTCAAGTACTTGAAGGTACCAATCATGTCCCCCCCCTCCTGTCTTCTTGATTATGCCATCTGTGTGATGAGAGACACCCTTTTCTTACATGCCCCTGGGCAGCACACAACACCAATGAAGGAGACTTTGCAATACAGGATCTGTGTGTGTGTGTGTGTGTGTGTGTATATATATATATATATATATATATATATATATATATGTATGTGTATGTGTGTGTGTGTGTGTGTATATATATATATATATATATATACTGTATATATATAAAAACAACTCTACAAACACAAATATCGAGAATGCCTCATCAGGTTCCTTCAAAGTCAGCACCCCAGCAGACCACTGCTGTAGCAAAATTAGAGAACCCTCTCCCTAGCTTGACACAGAATGCAGAGGCCAGTACAATCAAGCCACACTGGAGGGTTCAATCCAAGGAAAAATACCCCCTCTAAAGAAACAACCTCAGTAGAAAAGGAAATGCCCCCACCCCAACCCACCAGAGTTGATCTTCCAAACAATCCCTAAAGGGAAAGCAAGAAAATCTAAAGAGAAAAACAACCTGGAAGCTCCCATTACTCTACAAAACAAATTTACAGCACTACAGTGGGGAGTATCAGAAATGGACATAGACTCTGATGTGATATCAGAACATTCTTCTCAGCTGGACGGCCTTATGGAAGGAGAAGAAGACTCCTTCCCCAAAAAAGAAAACAAGAAGGATGGGCACAAGGTTTAGCTTAAGGGGAAAAAAACCCTGACTGATTGTTATGAACATTGAATTATTTGTGGCTTCCCTAAATACAAATAGCATAAAATCAAAAAGAAAGAGTAAAACTACCTTTGCAGGATTTGCCACAAATAATTATGATTTAGTTTTATCTCAGGGCATTCGGCTGAATACACTGATGGAGATCCAAACAGCAAGTGCTGATTTGATTTGGGGAGCCACCTGTTGATCCATTGGTGAATATGTATGCAGTGGGGTTGGAGTATATATGCGAATAGCCCTGCTATTAAAATCACAAAAATAATAGATATTTTCCCAGGCAGAGCACAATTGCTAGACATGTCGCTAGAGACACAAGACCTTAGAGTAATAAATGTGTATGCCACTCAGGGAAAGGCAGAAAGGGTACAGCTGTTCACTCTTATACAGCCATACCTGTGCACAACAACACTTTTGCTAGGTGGAGATTTTAATTGCAGTAGATTTAAATGTGACAGAGGGAAAGTATTTAGTGATGTAGCTTTTTAAACAAAATGTCACAGACAAAACTTATGGATGTATTTCACACTCATCACAAGACACCTCAATTTACATACTTCAGAGGTATGCTTACAACTAGAATAGACTATTGGTTTATGTCTCCCCACCTCCCAGTCATTTTTTCAGCAGTTGTACTAGTAGCCACTTGGGCCATGGCCTTCTAGAAGTCAAAATCACCCCTTCCCCAGATACAGGAATGGGGAAAGAGTATTGGAGGTTAAATATGTCATTATTAGAAGAAGAAAACATTTTACAAGGTTTTGAAGATATGATAGAAGCAAGAAAATATGTGTTCTTTTTGTATGATAACCCCATAGACTGGTGGGAAAAAAGTAAAATAACTTTGCATCTTTTTTTAAACAAGTAGGGAAACTTCTGGGCCATCATATAAATGCCACTTATGAAGGCCTTAAACAACATTTATATAGACTGTTTTCACTAAAGATAGAAACAGGTCAAGATTTTTCATCCCAAATACAGCACAATAAACAAGATCTAGCAAATCACCAATACAATAGGTTAAAATCTCTGGAGTTCGAACAGAGGTATGGCAGTAAAGGGAATCAATAGCAGGCTAATCCCTTTGAAAGTTATCAAGCCAGCATCAAACATAAAAAACATGACAGCTATTAAAACAACACAGAAAGGAATAATCACAAGAAATCAGGACATCATGTGTGAAGTAGAACAGTATGTTTCCAATATGTTTAGCATACCAAATCCCTGCCCAGATAACACCAGAGAATGGTTACAGGGATGCCAGCTACCCAAAATATCTTCCCAAGATATAAGACTTTTAACTTTACCCATCTCTACTAAAGAATTAGCCACAGTGATAGCACAACTAAATACAGGGTCAGCACCAGGATCAGATGGTTTACCACATGAATTTTACAAGAAAATAAACACTTTCTTGCTACCAGAACTTACCAATCTGTGTAATTATATGCTTGTGAACAAAATATCGCCACAGGAAATATACACAGGATTAATGATTATGTTGTATAAAACTGATGATAAGGCACGCCTACAAAATTGGAGGCCTATTACATTATTAAATTTGGATTTTAAAATGCTGTCTAAACTGCTCAGCAATAGACTGACCTCTGCGTTGACCTCCCTCATTCATCCCACCTAGACATCCTCGCATCCAGGAAGGAAGATTTCAGACATTTTAATAATACTTAGCTTTTTGAAACAGGATATAATTATGAACTCATGGGGTATCTACTCAGTATAGATCAAATCAAAGCTTTTGACAAGATTTCACATACATACCTATGGGAAAGTTTAACAAAATATGGGTTTCCTCAAGAATTCATTTCTTGGATAAAACTCTGCTATAAACATGCAACTATTTCCCCATATAGTAATGGAAGAATAGGAAACCCCTGTGAAATCAAAGTCAGTGTGTGTCAAGGCTGCCCCCTCAGTCCAATTTTGTACATCCTTTCCCTAGACCCCCTAATACAGAGTATAAACATAGATCCACATATTCGAGGTCTTTCTATATCCAGTCAAGACACAGAAATCTGAACCCTAACCTATGCAGATGACCTATATATAATTATAGCAGACCACCAATCAGGAATCTTTGTAGAATCTGTCCTCACACATTTTTCAGAGGTCTCAGGATCAAAAATTAACTTTCAAAAAAGTAAATGTTTACCTATTGGGTGACCATCAGTATATACATCCAAGATTCTAGATATTCCCATAAGCCTGAAAGAAGAAAAACGTTTAGGGGTATATTTTGGGGATCAATACGCTGCATATTTTAACTGGAATGACATGATCATTAGAGCATTAGAATTGATCAGTGGAACAAGTGGAAAATGAGCAAGAAAAAGTGTATTTATATGGTCAAGACTTATCTTATCCCAATGTTTTTATATTCAAGTTACATTTACCCCCACCGCAAAATCTAGAGACTAAATTAATGGGTCGTTTCTTCCTCAGTATACGGGGAAGCTGGTTAAACCCAATAAAAAGAGGGACCCTATACTTAGACCTAGCCTTAGGAGGCCTTAAAATGGTGAACCCTGTAGCATTCTATCATAGCATTTTCATCTACACTAATATTAAACCCATATTGACAGGCCACTTATCCTTGTGATCACCGTGGGTGATAGATCAACTACACCACCTTATAGAAACATGGGGAGAAACATCAGCTATTACCAAGCAAACCAGAGTAGAAGATCTGCCGAAATATTTTGGAGATAGCGTAGGGAAATTAAAATTGTGAAAAATTACTAAAAACTCTCCCATAACCTAAGATAGGAAACAATTGTATACTCAAATTCAGAATACTAATTATGTGGTTCCCTGTCCTTTATAACACAAACACAAGAAGAGATCAAATTTATATCAGACATGCCAACAGACAAGAGAATCCCACCTAATATGTGGGACCTAGTCTGGCTCTGCATAAATGGGAAACTACAAGTAAAAGACAACTTGAAACATAAAGAAAAGTCAGAGAAGAATTGCCCATGACCAGGGGTGTAGACAGGAATTTTAAACTTGTACTCAAAACTGATGCACTGTTGCCCCTGCACCCCCTTTATGTAAACATAAACCAAAATATGTGCTGCTGCACCACATCATTGCCCCACCTCCATTTGCCATGTCTGGGTTCAAGTACAGTAATCAGTTGCCTTGTGTAGTCCTCCATTTTTTGCCTGCCTGGTAAGTTGTTCTTGTTTGTGTATTTGGCTGGTTGCATCAGTGTCCCATAGCAAACAAACAACAACAAAGGCAAAAGGGCTCAGCTTGACAGACACAGTGTGACTCACAATGTCCATGCTTTCCTCTTTTTGTTGCCCCTGCCTGACTTGCTGCCCCAGCCAGATTTTTTTTACTGTACTCTCCTGCGTACAGTGCGTATGCCTGCTGACACCCCTGCCCATGACAATTATGTGTAGAACAACCTGAAACCTGAGGTAAAAGACTTGGTTTGCTGGCCAAGGCACCTAGCTTCACCTGAGCTCTTTCCTTCTAAGACTGCTTGAAAGGCAGAGTAGAGAAACTTACCAGAGCAAGGGAGAAGGATTAACACTTAGTTTGGCTAAGCAGATTTACTGTGTGGTGGTGTTTTTATTTTTTACTCACAGGGATTGCTACTGTTTGTTGCCAACATTTCATTGCTTTATTTTCTCTGATTCAAATTGTTGTTGCTGTTGGTATACCCTTCTGCATTATTACAAGGTGTGCCTACAGGTGTGTGCTAACAGATTACTGCTGTAATCTTCTGAGTCTAATTGTCTTTGCAAGGTATATCTTCTGTTACTGCTTTATTTTCTCTGGAGCAAAGTGTTTCTTACAGGGTATATCTTCTCTGAAATTACTGTATTACAGGTGGAGCTTACATTTTTGTGACTTTTTTATCATTGGGCTAAGCAAAATTACTGTTTGACACTGTGTTTTATTTTATTCTTGTTTGTTGAAAAGGTTTGTTGTCTCAGAGGTGTTTCAGTCTCCTTCTCACATTGAAGGAGCTAATTGCTTTTCCTCCCACAGCTCTTCCAAAGGATTAGGTGTGTATGTGGGGGTGGAGCTGGCAAACTGTCAGTAATTTCCAACAGAAAGAAGGGTTAAAAAAGTCAGGTTAGTTGATATCTTGGAGGTAGAAGACTTGGTTTGCTGGCCAAGGCACCTAGCTTCACCTGAGCTCTTTCCTTCTAAGACTGCTTGAAAGGCAGAGTAGAGAAACTTACCAGAGCAAGGGAGAAGGATTAAGACTTAGTTTGGCTAAGCAGATTTACTGTGTGGTGGTGTTTTATTTTTTACTCACAGGGATTGCTACTGTTTGTTGCTAACATTTCATTGCTTTATTTTTCTCTGATTCAAATTGTTGTTTGGTATACCTTCTTCTGCATTATTACAAGGTGTGCCTACAGGTGTGTGCTAACAGATTACTGCTGTAATCTTCTGAGTCGAATTGTCTTTGCAAGGTATATCTTCTGTTACTGCTTTATTTTTCTCTGGAGCAAAGTGTTTCTTACAGGGTATATCTTCTCTGAAATTACTGTATTACAGGTGGAGCTTACATTTTTGTGACTTTTTTATCATTGGGCTAAGCAAAATTACTGTTTGACACTGTGTTTTATTTTATTCTTGTTTGTTGAAAAGGTTTGTTGTCTCAGAGGTGTTTCAGTCTCCTTCTCACATTGAAGGAGCTAATTGCTTTTCCTCCCACAGCTCTTCCAAAGGATTAGGTGTGTATGTGGGGGTGGAGCTGGCAAACTGTCAGTAATTTCCAACAGAAAGAAGGGTTAAAAAGTCAGGTTAGTTGATATCTTGGAGGTAGAAGACTTGGTTTGCTGGCCAAGGCACCTAGCTTCACCTGAGCTCTTCCTTCTAAGACTGCTTGAAAGGCAGAGTAGAGAAACTTACCAGAGCAAGGGAGAAGGATTAAGACTTAGTTTGGCTAAGCAGATTTACTGTGTGGTGGTGTTTTTATTTTTACTCACAGGGATTGCTACTGTTTGTTGCTAACATTTCATTGCTTTATTTTTTCTGATTCAAATTGTTGTTGCTGGTATACCTTCTTCTGCATTATTACAAGGTGTGCCTACAGGTGTGTGCTAACAGATTACTGCTGTAATCTTCTGAGTCAAATTGTCTTTTGCAAGGTATATCTTCTGTTACTGCTTTATTTTCTCTGGAGCAAAGTGTTTCTTACAGGGTATATCTTCTGAAATTATTACAGGTGGTGCTTTACAGGTTTTACAGTTTTATCTAACATTAGGATAAGCTTTCAGGGTTACTGCATTTGTTGTTGACTGATTGTTTCTGCTCTTACCTCCTTGTTCTTTCGTCCGTGGTTCTTCTTTTTAGGCAGGGGAAGGGCCCAGCCACCCCCCCCATCCCCAACCACCCCACGCTACACTCCTTTTATAGGGTACCACAGTTGTGACATTTCCTGTGGCAGAGCAGGAAGGGGCGGATCAGTGGGGCCTCCACAAGGTGATCTCATTTACAGGGGCACTAGTAATTTAACTTGTTATAACAAGTTAAACAAAGCACAATTAAACCATTACTTGTTTTTTTTTTCCTTCTAATTACTCTGACTAGGTTACAAACCCAGCAACTTATTTGGAATGGATTTCATTAACTGCAGGTACTGTGGAACAATTTTCAGAAGGACAGTCTTACAAGATTTAGGACACTGTCCTACATGCTGGGCCTTTGGAGATCTTAGGTCTCAGCTCCAGGCAGCATGGGCAGAGATTGCACGCCTCAAATCTCATATTGAAGAGGAAATACATTATAAGAACCACCCGCCATTTCCCCAGCATCCAACAGAAAAACCCTCGACACGAGAGGGTAGTTGGTCCAGGAGGTTGGCAGGTGGTTAGAGGAGCAAATCAGGTGCCCCATCACTCTACTCTCCAACACATTACCTCCAAAACCATATAAACACTACAAACAGGTATCTGCCTCTATCTCTGAAATCAAATAAAGAGGCAGAAGACACTGCAGAGCAGGACACTGTGGCACAGGAGCTAGCACAACAATATTCACCCAAATCAGGAACCAAACTAAACAAGCACAAAGGAAATCCCAAAACTTTGATCATAGGAGACTCATGATTCGGGAGTTGATACCCATCTCCAGCCAGGTGATGGCCGATGTCTCCCAGGTACATCAGCATGAGAGACACTGACCGCATTGCTAAAATTGTTCACAAAGCAGGAGAAAACATTGATGTCCTAGTACACATAGGGACTATCGATCTCGCCAGCCGGGTCAGTTGTGGAGACCAAGGAACACCTGACTAGGCTGGGTGACAAACTATCATCTATTTCGTCTGGCATCTCCTTCTCTGAGATCCTGCCAGTCTGGGGAGAAGGGAGCAGATGGACGGAAGGTCAGAGAAGGGGAGATAGGGAGCTAAACACGTGGCTCAAGGACTGGTGCCAGGAAAAGGACACAGATTTGTAGGAACTGGCAACAGTTCTGGGAGCGAAAGTTCTTTAAATTTGATGGACTGCATCTGACTAAAGAGGGAGTCAGTGCATTGGGGCAGAAGTTTGACGCCTTGCAGAATATTTAAACTAGCAATGGGGAGAGGTGCAGCACCTCATACGGCCAATGGGAAGAACACCCTCCCCTCAGCTAGTGGTCAAACAGGAATTCAGCGTGTTTGCCATTCATTTGCATCACCAGGTAAGAAAAAGGTTTGTCTCCCATACGATGCACAGGGGTAATGCCAAACTTCACCCAACAACTAACACACCAAAATCTGGCCAATGGAAAATCATGTACACAAATGCTCACAGCCTGGGAAATAAGATCCCAGACCTGCAGGCAATAATGTCAGAGGCTAAACTGGACATAGTAGCAATTAGTGAGACGTGGTTTACCAGTAACCACACTTGGGAGACTTCAGTACCTGGCTATGTATTGTTCAGAAGAGACCGAGGTGCAAAAAGGGGGGGGAGGGGTGGCCCTGTATGTTAATGAAAATATCAAAGCTACAGAAATTCAGAATACACATAAGGAGCCAGAAGAACTGTGGGTCACCCTGGAAACAGGAAATGGGACAGCCATAAGAACTGGGGTTGTCTACAGGCCCCCAGACCAGAGGGAGGACATAGACACATTACTGTTAGAAGATATACAAAACATGACAGCTAAAGGGGAGGTTCTGATAATGGGAGACTTCAACATGCCAGATACAGATTGGTCAATACCAGCAGGAACATCTGCCAGAACTAGACTCATAGTGGATTCCCTGCAGGGGGAGGGCCTCAAACAACTGGTACAGCAACCCACAAGAGACAGGGCTATCATAGATCTAGTACTGACTAACAAAGAAGGGATCACAGATCTCCAGGTAGAAGGTCACCTGGGGCCAGTGACCATCACATGGTATGGTTCAATTTGGCTACTACATCTAAATCATCCCATTCCAAAGCAAAAATATGGGACTTCAGAGGAGCTGACTTTGATAAGATGGCCAACAGAGTTAAGCTAGCCCTGGCAAAAGAAACACAGGTGAGGAGGTACAGGCAAAGTGGGCAAGCATTAAGGATACAATCTGAAGCAACATCCCATTGTGTTAGACAGAAAAGGAAGTGCAAAGAAGAAGGAAACCACTTTGGTTCTCAAACAGTAGCAGAAAAGGTCAGAGCCAAAAGGCTGGCCTTCAGAAAATATAAGGGAACACAGCGGGATGAAGATAGAGGCATACCAAACTGCCCTAAGGGAAGCAGGTAAGGCAGTAAGGCAGGCAAAGTCCCAAACTGAGGAAACACTAGCACGAACAGTAAAAGAAGGTGACAAGACTTTCTATAGATACATTAGTGAAAGAGAAAGTCCAGAGGGGGTATTGCTGATTTAATGGAGAAAAGGAGCATGTGAGGAGGAGGACCCTGTAAAGGCATCTATCCTAAATAGATACTTTTGCTCAGTATTTACTGAAGAGAAGGTAGGCAGGGCCCACAGCTCAGCATCATGGACACAGGGGAGGGAGGTGAGCACTACTCCTTCACAAAGAAAGGGTCCTACAAGAGCTTGCTAAGCTCAGGGTGGATAAGGCAATGGGACCTGATGGCATACATCCCAGGGTACTTAAGGAGCTAAAGGAGGAACTAGCAGAGCCATTAGCAGAATTGTTTAGTGAGTCTCTGAGCACAGGAGAGGTCCCAGAAGACTGGAGAAGGGCTCATGTGATCCCACTCACAAGAGTGGTAGCAGGGAGGAGGCGGGAACTACAGACCGGTCAGTCTTACCTCAGTAGTGGGCAAGATTATGGAGGCACTCCTTAAGGAAAGGATAGTGCAACACCTGGAATCCATAGGGGCACAGGATCCAAGACAGCATGGGTTTACAAAGGAAGGTCCTGTCAAACTAATCTCATAGATTTCTTTGACTGGGTAACCAGAGTGATGGACCAAGGGGAGTAGGATGCTCGCCACCTTGACTTCAGCAAAGCTTTGACACTGTTCCACATAGAAGATTGATAAATAAGCTAGGTAGGCTGGGTGGTCAGAAGTTGGTCAACTGGGTGGCAAACTGGTTGACTGGCAGAAAACAGAGAGTGGTGGTAAATGGTATACAGTCAGAAGAGATGCAAGTCACAAGTGGGGTACCTCAGGGATCAGTCCTGGGGCCAGTCCTATTCAACATCTTCATTAGTGACCTGCAGATGGACTAGAGGGTAAGGCTTGTCTGTTTGCAGATGACACCAAGATCTGCAACAGAGTAGATGATCCAGATGGGGTGGGCAGAATGAGAAGAGATCTGGATAAACTAGCAGAATGGTCAGAAGAGTGGCAACTGGGATTTAATGCAAAGAAGTGCAAAATCATGCACATAGGGAAGAGAAACCCTGAAGCCACTTATAGGCTGGGAGGAGTTGCTAGCAGTCACAAAGGAAGAAAGAGACTTGGGCATCATCATCACTGATGACCTAAAATCATCCAAGCAGACCTCTAAAGCAGTAGGTAAGGCTAGGGGGTGTTAGGGTGTATTAGTAGGGTATCACAAGTCGTAAGAGGGAGGTAATAATCCTCTGTACAAGACATTGGTTAGGCCCCATCTGGAGTACTCGTGCAGTATTGGAGGCCACACCTTCACAAGGACATTAACCAAATTGAGGCAGTCCAGAGAAGGGCAACCAAAATGGTGCAGGGACTGCATCAGAAGACATATGAGGACAGATTAATGGAGCTCAATATGTATACCCTTGAGCAAAGGAGGAGAGTGATATGATCGAGACATTTAAACACCTTAAGGGCATAAACAAGGTGAAAGAGTCTAACATGTTTAAATATAAGAAAAATAGCAGGACAAGAGGACACAGCATGAGATTAGAGGGAGGCCGATTAAGGGGAATGTGAGGAATATCTTTTCACAGAAAGGGTGGTAGATGCATGGAATGGCTTACCACAAGAAGTGGTGGCTATGAATACAGTGCAGGGCTTCAAACAGGCATGGGATAGGCATAAGGGAGCAATACAAATGACTATGAATAGATAGGTCACTGACAGAGCAAAGGCCGATGGCACATTTATAAGGTAGAAAAAGAAATGGGCAGACTGGATGGGCCTTGCGGTCCTTATCTGCCGTCAACTTCTATGTTTCTATGTTTCTATGAAACAATGCAACACTTATTTTTTGAGTACCCCTTCGCAAAAAACTTTTGGACTCTTCTAAAGGAAATATGGGAAAAATTCCTGCCCTATATACTTACCGCAGAAGTTTTATTTTTAGGAGTTTTTCCTCAAATAAATTTTCCTTATGATATCAGGACATTTAGAATTGCAATCACACACATTAAGTATTGAATCTGGCAAGCCAGGTGTAGGTTAACTATACAGTAAATTGAATGGCAGCTAGAACAGATAATATGCTCCAGTTTTGAAAACATACGAGCCATCAGACAAAAAGATCACATAAAATCTACAGAAGATAGACATTTAGACAGATGGAATGCATTTACTTGAATTACTTGAGAACAAAAACAGGAAAGTCAAGCAGAACAAATCCTAACACCTGCAGAATAAAAGTTTTTAAGTCGAAAACAAAAATACACAAAGCACAGACTTACAATCTGGCATTATCATACCTTTGTGCTAAATCACCATTAAGTATAGATGTATATATAAAAGATAGATTATAGTAATTTGAAAGAAATGTTGTTAAACATGGTGAAGGGAATTTAACTTTTTATACCTTTAGTTAAGTTATGGTGTTTTTTTTCCTAAATAGTTTTCTTTGGAATATAGCTGTATGTAAATAATATACTCTCTAATGGTGTGCATAACCATGTATATTAATTTTCTTTCAGTTATGATGATAATCATTTTTGTTGCTTTCTGTATATGCTCATATATTATGTGAATAAAAGTTCCCCTATGCTTTTCGACAAGTGCCATGGGATAACTTAACTTGCTATACCTTAGTGTGATAAAACAAAGTAAGCCGAAGCCCATCAAATTGTCTCCCACTAACAATGGGTTTATGTCCCAATTGTATTATTCAGTAGGAAATTATCCAGAAGAATTTTGAATGATTCAAATGACGGAGCATTAACTATAGAGCTAGGCAATCTGTTCTAGGCTCTTGCTACATGTAGGTTAAAATAGTTATTCCGAACATAAGTTGTTTCTATATGCTGACAACCTGCAAATCTACCTAGCTAACCCTGAACAATCCCTCCGACCCCTCTGGGAACTATTGAAGGAGTTTGGAGCCATTTCAGGATATAAGATTAATCCCACAAAGACTGAAGTTTTGAAATTTAATTATACCCCCTCACCAGAAAAAGCCTTCTCCTTCCCTTTCAGAGTGGACCTGACCTCATTAAGATATCTTGGGTTCCAACTAGCAGGGGACTTCTCCAAGATGGGAGAATTAAACTACCTTCCCCTGATGGATCAGATCTCAGCAGATATGGAGAGATGGAAGTCCCTCCCCATCCCTTTCATCCAGAGAATAGATACAGTGAGGATGAACTTACTCCCTAATTTGCTCTGTCTTTTCCAGACACTCCCCATACCCTTGCCAAAGGGCTCATTAGGGGAATAAACAAAAAGACCTCTAGCTATATCTGGGGGCTCAAAGGCTAAGAATTAAAATTACAACCCTACAACTACCAAAAAAATAGGGAGTGCTCACCCTCCCGGACCTTGAACTTTATTATGTGGCCTCTCAGCTCCGAGTCCCAATATACTGGCTACTGCCAACATACAATGCAAAATGGAAGGAACTAGAGATCAGGGAAGAGGACCTAATGAACCTAAACAAGGTTCTGCTGTGGTACCCATCAACCCCCCCCAGAAGATATCTCAGACAACCCCTGTACAGTCAATACAGTTAGAGTATGGAGAACACTTATGGAATCTAAGAGGCTCACCCCCTATATGGCATTCTTTTTTTCACTACCATACCAGTCTCAATTTACCCCAGCCCTATTGGACCATGGATACAGAACATGGGAGAAACTAAACCTACATATGGTAAACCACTTCCTTAGGGAAGGGAAAATTCTCACTAGTCTGGAACTGCAAGCTAACTATGACCTCAGACCAAAGGATAACTTTCGAACCTTACAGCCTTTAAATTTTGTTGGCAAGCAGATAAGCAGCACTCCCCAGGAGCAAGTGAGACCAGTTATAATAGATATAAGCACTGCTGCCCTAGATGGACAGGGCTCTCTAAACCATATGATAGCCTATCTATATAGAGGAATCCAGACCCTGAGGACAGACTCTCAGATTAGGCTGAAGAGAACATGGGAAAGAGACCCAGGAATAACCCACACAGATCAACACTGGAGCAGACAGAATAAGGATCTTTGTCCCCCACTGTTTTTGTGGGAATCACGGCTCAAATTTATAAATGTTGGAGACGTATGAGGCAATCTGGACCTATCCGAATAATATATGAATACATTAAATTAATATCAGAAGATGATACTTTTGTCCCTATTCATATGGACCCCACATTTCATGAGTGAAGAGGGGGTAGGCCTCTCATTTTTCCAGTTTTTATCCCCCCCAAGGGATTCTCACCTTTGAAAAAATACAGTCCCAATATAATCTTCGCAGATCAGATTTATTTTGTTATTTCCAGGTCAGGAATCATATATTCCAAAATCGAATAATCCAACCTTAAATCGTTTACCCAACTCCAGATCTCATAAAACTATTTACCAAAGCTATCAGGGGGAACTTAGGAAAGCACATTATAGGGACCATATATAAGGGTTTGAGAAATGAACAAATTGAATCTACAAACTCCATATTACAGGAATGGAACAAGGATTTACATCTGGAGGTGACTAGAGAAGAATGGATGGGTCAGCTTTGAGTGTGGTGAAGACCACCTCCTCTCCAATATGGAGGGATTTTGCATGGAAGTGCCGCTCCTGCTTCTTTTGAGCTCCTGCAGTCCTACTCAAATTCCTTCCGGAAGAATATGGTGTCTGCTGGTGAGGGTGTGGGTGCCTGAGGGCAACACTGGGACACATATTTTGGCAGTGCCCTTATTTGATGCCCTTTTGGCTATCACTGCAAACAGCTTATTGGGACAGGAGGTAGAACTAACAGCTGAGCAGGCACTGCTTGGGATCTTTCCAGACCAGTCTCCTACATGGACAAATACTCTTCTACCTACTAGTTTTTTGGCAGCAAAAAAGACCATCACTCGCAGATGGATGACTATCACAATCCCAACAATTGCAGAATGGCAATCTATGATGTCTGACCTTTGTTTAATAGAAAGTCTCAATGCTAAAATTCAGGGTAGAGCTCCATCATACATGATGAGATGGCAGAGATGGGTGTCCTACCAAATTTTGGTGAACCCTGACTTTTGTCCTTAAACTTCTATGTACTAGCAGGGGCCAGTCAGGAGAGAAGATGAAGTATCATATAAGGGGATGAGGGAATAGAGGATTCTGTTAAGATTCATGGGGCCTGGACAAGGAAGAGTGACTTTATAATCCTGGGTCTAACAGGATTAGCTGAAGGTTATTGAGTAATCGAGGGAAGGAGGATGCATTCTGGAGATGGAGCTTTACCTTTTGAAGAGATCTCAGCCTAAAGAAATACAAGTATTATACTCATTTATAGATATCTGGGTGGATGAATATATACTGAATATATACTGAACATACTTTCAAAAGACTGAAGATATGTATCAGAGCAATGAATTACATAGCTCTTGACTCAAGTGTAAAAAATTATTTTAGTAAAAAAATATAAAAAAAAACAAACAAACACTGGAGCAGACACTTAACCTATATCCACAGGGGTCTGACAACCCAAACCTGGAAGGAATTCTCCTGGAGGATCTCCCTCAGGTATTTACGAACCCCAGCTGTACACGCAAAGTACCTGTGGGAGAGAAGTTCCAGATGCTGGCGGGGATGTGGAGATTCCAGAGCTACACACGGCCACATTTTCTGGCAGTGCCCTGTATTACAACCCTTCCTACGAAGCCGCTCGGATGCTCTGTCCCAAATTTTTATGGGATTAAATGACTTAACCATGGAGACCTTCCTCTTTTCGGATTTCCCAGTCACTTGTAGAGACCCATCTGCAAAAAAATGATTAATTATCTCTCTCTCTCTCTCTCCTTGCAGCAAAGAAAGTCATCATCAAAAACTGGTTAACACCTAACTCCCTTAAGCTGTCTCAGTGGGATGAAATAATAATGCAGGTTTATAAGATGGAACAATTAACAGCCAAGTTAAACAAAAGTGTGGAATCCTTCAACTTCACCTGGAGAAGATGGGTCCACTATATATCATCGAGAAGACCTGATTTTGTGCCCTAAAGGGCCATAGTGGGAGGCAAAGCAAAAGTCAGGATTACCCCTGACAACCGACCTACATCCTACCCCCTCATCATAATATTAATAATTTGAACCCCATCGAACATGTTTTAAATGATGAAATGTCACACATTTTACTTAAACTGCTAATATAATGGATTTAAATGAGATTGTCACAAGGTGTAATTTTGTAATTGTTCAGCTATTATTGGTGATGCCTATATGAGTAAATGAATCTATGTTTTGTATGTTGATTGCCTTGTACATAGTACAAAATTCTCTCAATAAAGATTGAAAGTTTAAAAAAAAATAGTTATTCCTTTTAACAGTGTGGACCCTAGGTATTAATATCTTTAATGTCCACCAGAACAGGCAGATGGGACTTCGGTTTACTGTCTCATATGAAAGACAGCACCTCAGGTGTGCAGCACCCCCCTCATGATGCACTACAGTGTCAGTATTACCATCGAATTTATAGGTTTACATAATTTATGGAAAGATCATAAATGTGGGATGAACATATCACAAAGTTACATCAAAATTATTAAAAACCGATTAGTTCAAGAGTCACATGAGAATGATATAAAAAGAAGAGGAACAATTAAATTACACAACTGGTATACAAAAATAAAATTAATCATGTTTTGTAGCCATACCTCCTTCACCTTATGGGTAAAATGAACAGAACTATATTTTTAAAATTCAGACTAGAGTTGTACCCATCACAATTTTTGCAATTCATGCATTCCAAAAATAAAACTCAACAAAAAGGCATTCATTGTTGTTGTGGCACAAATGAATTTGAAACCTTGACGCTTGACAAGTTACATTGCTCTAAATTTCAAGAAAAGCGGGGCATTTTTATAGATTAATATTTTCAAACAAACATATTATCTGGAAAAGAGGTCTTGAGAATTTTGATGAATCCACCAGTGGAATTTATAACCAAGGATATGATAAATTACGTGAAATGGATATATAAGGTAATGACTTGTAGAAGTGTTACTTAGTGCAATTATTGAAAAAAGATTTCAATCTCTCTTTTTTGAATATGTTAAATTTTTATAACAAAAGTTGTATAACAATTCAAAATCTCTGGTTTTTAAATATGATGGACTGGATATTCAAAAAGTTTGCGCCATGTGCAATAGGGTTGCGCCTGCGCAAGTCTGAAATTGTGCCATTCTGCGGTATTCAGCAGGAGGCAGTTGCGCCCCCAAGTCATGCTGAGCAACAGCGCAATGCTAATGAAGGCATGCTCAACCAGAGGGGGAGGAACCATGTATAAACTGCAGCTCGATCTCAGCCCGGCTGTGCAGGGTTGTGCTATCACCAACCCTACCTCCCAGGCACAACTTTGAGCCAAAAAAAGGATTAGTCGAGGGCCACCCACAGGTGAGCTGCCGCGATTGCAGGGCGAACACAGCAGCTGCCACCCGTGGGTGGCCCACTTGTTCCCTGTGCTCCCTGCAGCCCGATCGCGGGCATAATAGTAACTCCATAGCCCGATCGCTGGCAGAACACACCTCCACTAGCCTGATCGAGGCAGATCTCACTCACCTCGACTGGCCCGATACGGGCATAACAGTATGAACCCCCGACTGGCCTGATCACGGGCACAACAGTAATGACCCCCGAATGGCCGATCGCGGGCATAACAGTAATGACCCCCGACTAGCCCGATCGCGGGCATAACAGTAATGAACCTCACTGGCGATCATGGGCATAACAGTAATGAACCCCCCACTGGCCCAATCACGGGCATAAGGTCAAACCCCACCAATATCCCTGGTGGTCCAGTGGACGCAGCTCCGATCGCGGGCATAGGTCAAACCCCAAGTCCAATTTCCCTGGTGATCTAGTGGCCCCAGCCCACCCACCCACGGAGCCCCACCACCCGCCTCCCCATTGGCCGCAGCACCCCACCCACCTGCCGCCCGCCGCCCGCCGACTGACAGCTCGATAGGGCTGCACGTCCATTGGTTCAGAGCAAGAGCCAATGGGTGTGCAGCCCATACCGTACAAGGCAGTCCAGATTTGTGAATGTGTCAGTGTGGCTCAGTTGGTAGCACATCCGCCTCTGGACCAGAAGGTCATGGGTTCTCGTCCCACACCGGGATTGGACTTGCACCTAAAAATCGCTGACATCCGAGTGCAGTATTGGAGGGTGTTGTACTGCTGGGGTGTGCTGTCCTTTGGATGAGACGTTAAACCGAGGTCCCTTCTGCCCATCCTGGTGTTGTCCTGGTGGGTGTCCAGGTGGAAGTAAAAGAACCCAGGGCACTCTTCACAAAGAGCAGGAGCATTCCGTGTCCTGGCCAACATTCCCTTCCCATAAACCGTTCATGCAATTATCCAGGCTGTGTGTGGGTGATGATGTGATATGGCCGCCACCACACATTCAGTCACTTCACTACCAGTCTAGCATTGCTTGTAAAGCGCTTTGGGATACTGTGTATGAAAAGCGCATATAAATGCTGATTCTTCTTCTTCTTCTTCTGATCGGTAGGGCTGCACACCCATTGGCTCTTGCTCTGAACCAATGGGCGGCAGCCCATTGAGCTGTCAGTCGGCGGCAGCGGGCAGCAGGCGGGTGGGGTGCCACCCACTGGCTGATGGGGGAGTGGGGTGGGGTCTGTGGTGGTGGGTGGGGGCACTAGATTACCAGGGAAATTGGACTTTGGGGTTTAACCTATGCCCGCTGATCGGGCTTCGCGTCCACTGGACCACCAGGGATATTGGTCTTGGGGTTTGACCTTATGCCCGGATTGGGCCAGTGGGGAGTTCATTACTGTTATGCCCGTGATCGGCAGTTGGGGGTTCATTACTGTTATGCCCGTGATCGGGTTAGTCGGGGGTCATTACTGTTATGCCCACGATCGGGCCAGTCGGGGGTTCATTACTGTTATGCCCGCGATCGGGCCAGTCGGAGGTTCATTACTGTTATGCCTGCGATCGGGACAGTCGGGGAGATTTACTTCATGCTCGGCGATCGAGCTGTAGGGATCGGTCCCGACGGCCGTTGCCTGGCAGGCGCCAGGCGTGTTGTCGGGGAACGTACACCTGCATGTTAATGGTATGCAAATGGGGCCGTGAGTAGATGCAATTGGCCCCCCGTGCGCCTTGCATAAATTATGGCCCCATTTGCATGTCACCTTTTGAATATCGGAAATTTGTGCATGGCGCAATGGAACTTGCGCCACCGTATCTGAATGCTCCACTCTGACCACTTGCAGTGGCGCAAGTTCCACTGTGCCATGCACAGTGGCTGTGGCCAGGGGGCGATAATCAAAGGAATTGCTCAATAGCGCAACTCCATTGAATATTGTCCTGGCCACACCCCTGCACAACTTTTTTGAGCAGCGCAAGGGCTTGCGCCACAGAATGGCGCAGTTTGAATATCCAGCCCACAGTGTAGTGTACAATATGTGTCTTTTTAACATTGTATGTTTTAATTTTCTTTTAATGACTGAAAAGTCGAACAAATAAAGAATACTGTCTCGAGGGGCTTCCTGCCAGCTCTGATGAAAAAGCCCAAACTGTACTGGCAAGCCATGTGGGCAAGAGGAGACAGGTAAGACCCAGGGAAGGTGGGGCAGGAGGAGAGCGAATGGAAGGAGGCAAGCCAGTGAAAAGGCATAAAAATACAAACAAAATTTGTAAGTTTTGGTCAGGAAGATACACTGGGCTGAAGCCCATTTTCACTTTGGGGGAGTACAAGTAAAAAGGGAAATAAGATATTACAATATGAAAAAACAGAGTAATCAAAGAAAGAAAATGAGAAAAAAAATCAAATTTCCATTTTCATAAGTTACAGTTTGTTCCAAATGTTTATGTGATCCTGATGTACCATCCAGATGCTGTTGTGCCATTGACCTGACATCAGAAAAATAGTACAATAGCAACCAGGCATCAGATTGTTGATACATTGCTATGAAGCCACTGTTTCCCCAAAGGAAACAGTGACCAGCCATTAATATAATAAAAGAACTGAAGACTAATGTTTTCAATAAACATGAAATCTTATTAAAAATGTCTTCTTTTTTTTTGTTAAAATAATTGCATTTTTCACTCAAGCCCATCACTGACCTACAAAATTACTATAGTATCCTGATAGCTATTTTCTATATAAAACAGTATTTGTCCAGACAAAAAAAGAAATATTTTTTTCTGTTCTGAAATTTGACATAAATGTAATTGAAAGGTTTCCTTTTATTTGATCTTAACACATATATATACAGTATATGTGATAAACACTATGTTTAAGAAAGGCTACATTTCTTTATTTGTACTCTTCAAGTGAATTGGTTACACACAACTACAACTAGGACCCAAATTAACATTTTTAGGGCCAGATATTCAAAACTTTGCCTCAGGGCTAAATTAACACTGCCCAGCTGGCAAACGTAGCCCGGAGCACAAAGCAAGCTATATTCAAAAGGAATAGCCCGGGGCAAACAGCTTCTGAATATAGCATGGAAATGAGGCCGAGCAAACTGGGCTGGGAGTGCAGGGCAAACTTAGCCCTGGAATAAGACAGCTCTGAATATAGCAACCAGGAAATGTAAACCACAACAGCAACACAGTGCACAGCGATGTGAAGGTAGGTAGAGGTGAACTATGTGGCCAATGTCTGTGCCAGCAAATGTGTGGACCCAGTACAGCTGCAGGCAGCAGCGCATGTGAAAGTACAGTGTTCAAAACTGTATAATATTCCCCGAACTGTTTGCGCAGCGCTAACATGTTTGCACAGGTTTAGCGCAGGGCTAAACCATTAGCCCGGTGCAAACACGTTTGCCCAGTGCTAAAACTTTGCCATATTCAAAAGTGACATGCAAATGAGCCTACTTAGGTAGTCTCTGGGCAAACATCCAGATTAGCATCTCATTATGCCCTGATTTGCATGCAGTTTGCACCGGGCTAATGGTTTAGCCCTGTGCTAAACCCGCGTAAACATGTTAGCGCTGAGCAAACAGTTCAGGGAATATTATACAGTTTTGAACACTGTGCTTTCACATGCACTGCAGCTGTACTGGGACAGCACAGCACAGGCACAGATGGTGGTGGTGCTGCATGCAACTGTCACACTGTAGCTACAGTACACAGCAGACACTGCAGTAGCAAGGGGGCCAGTAGTGTGTGGACGCAGCACTGCCTATGGTGTGTAGGGCAGTGCTGATGACTGCACTATACACAGTGACAGGCCCAACATGCAGGCATTTACTGACAGTGGACATTACTGTTACGCTGTTGTGTGACCCACAGATGCTGCACCTCTGGCATTGGATGCTCACAGTGACATATACGTGTCTGGCTTTGTGTGCTGTGGCAGTTGTACAGCTGTGTGGTATGTGGCCAGGGGGGGTATATATTATCAGAAAGGCACACTGGTGTTGGGGTATTCCCAATACTGGCCCATGTGCACTGCATGATGTGTCCCAGCCTTGTGGCCACACCTGGTCTGTGGCACAGCCTGGCCACCCGTACACCCTCCCCCTCAACATCCTCCATGCCCACAGTCCTGCATGTGTATGCTGGCATCTGTTGGTGTCCACAGAAGAGTGGTCCGCAGGTGTGTGTGCTGTATGGTCACACTGCCATGCTGTCCACTGATGGCAGGGTCACCACTTACTGCCTGCCATTGCTGGGACTAGTGGCAGATGGTGGCATCATTGTGATGCCATCAGTGAGCAGCATGTTTCCTCTATGTCTGGCTTTGTCTATGTGTCATATTTATTTGTTAGGGTCGTGCAAAGCCGCGCAAAAGCCACGCAAACACCACACAAAGCCATAATGTCGCACAAAGCTGATTGCCCAGGGTTAAGACTACCTTTTCCTGGGTAGTAATGTGCACTGTGCTACATGTCACGCTAAGTCGAGCCAAAAACTGCCTCACACCGGCTGCTCAGATGGCCCTAGCCAGGGGTGTTCTCCTCCCCTCCCTCTGTTATGGGCTAGTGACCTTCGCCCCATTGCCAAAATCCAACCTCTCAAAATGGGATATGGCCTACAACAGCATCTGCCGCTGTGCGCTCTCCACCCCTCCCCTGACTCACCGCTGTGACCTTTATACATGCCTTGAGTGGCTCCCCCCTGAGAAACATTGCACCTTTGTAGTAGGGACTTTCATTGACAACATCATTAGAACATCCACCCCCTCGGATCTCGCCCCGTCCTTCTTCCCCGGAAACTCTTCCCACCACCTTAGGTCAAGAGCGGCACTTAAATGCGTGGTCCCTAGAACACATACCTTTACAGGTGATTGGGCTTTCGCCAACTATGCCCCCAAGCTATGGAACTCGTTCCCTGCCCTTACTCGATCCACCCCCTCCCATTCAGGGTTCAAAACGTCTCTATGGACATTCCTGAAGTGCTCCTTCACCTGTCCTTGTGCACCGTAGCCCCTTGAACAATCCTCTCTCGGTGGGGTTGCGCACTCCAGGACCGCTGCTCTTACCCTCCTGGTCACTGGACTAGATTTCTTCTTTGGTTATCGTAATGTTATTTTTGTCAGTACCTGCAACCACCCCTGTATGTAAATTTTTTGTTAGTACCTGCAATCACCACTGTATGTAAATTCTTTTTTTTTTTTAATTTTTATTTATCCTCCCCGGGCTGCCCACCACCCGGTATTATCGGCCTGTCACGGACCACGAGCTCCCTCCCTCACATCAGCCACGAGCCTCCGAAGCACCGGGCTTACCCCCTTATGAGCGGGCTGCGGCACTCCGTGCATGCCGCAGTCATCGGATTAGGTCGAGGCTGGCCTGAGGAGCTAATTGAGCCATGGCAGGCTTCATGGAAGGCGGCAGGCAGCTGTCTTCTTTTTCCTGGTTTTCCGAGGAGGCGGGTCGCAATGATGCCAGCGCCTGCTCCCGCCTCCTAAGGCATAGCGCCCGGTAGCTGTGCGACTTCGCCTCCGCCAGGGGTCGCCAATGCTCTGGGCACTTTCCACACCCACCCCGGAGAAGGAGAGCAGTCCAGGGACGCCCATCCATCCTTCCCCGGCCGCTCCCTCCAGCGGACCCAGGTCCGCCCTTTAACCCGGTCGCCGCGCCGCATGCGGAAATCCAACCGCTGTGCCGACGGGCCGGCCCTGTATGTAAATTCTGACTTGCTCACTATATGTATATGCTCTATCTTAACTCTCCCGGGCCATCTGTAACCCTCCCCGGGCAGGTGTCTTTTTACTGGTTACCTTCTTTCACTATATGACATGTAATTATCTCTGTATTCTAATACTCTTTGTGTTCAAGTCCTATATGTCACTGTACCTGTTATCCAAGCTTGTAACCCTCCCAGGTCGCACCTGAAAATAGGCACTTGGCTGTCTAGTGTGACTTACCCGGTAAACAAAAGCAAATAAATAAATAAATAAGTCGTGCAAAACCACTTTGCACGGCACTAGTCACTGAATATAGCATTGCACCTGTATTCATGTACACACCCACTCAGTTTGCCCCTTGCATACATTATGATTTTGCCCAGCGCTAATACAGTTTGTGCATGCTATTTGGCCTTTTAAATATAGCAAACCCACACTAATCCCGCGCTAAACCTGCGCAAACTGTTTTTGTCCAGTGCAAAGTTTTGAATATCTGACCCTAAGTATGCAGGCAGGCCTCAAGTGAGACCTGTGGTGAAATAGTATTGACGCAGAGCATCAGTATCCATACTGTATAGGTAGTACAGCCAACAATTTTCCATTTTTAAGAATGGCCAATACCAATTGGCAAAACCTTATAATCTATTTTTCCCAAAATTTGGTGCAAATCAATATGTTTTCTACAAACATTTGTCGCAAAATGGAGGGGTTTGTGCAAAATGCTGGTGCAAAGTATAAATTTCTTTCATCAACAGTTGATTCCTCAGTGCTGGTTTAGAAACAACAAATTCCATTTTTCACCGGTATTTTCTGTTGAAAATGAAAAATCATTGGCCCTAATGTAACAACCATTCCAAACAATCTGTTTCTAAACTACTGCTTTGTTATTGGGTAAAGTATAAGAACATTTTTACCAAAGTGCCCGCAGTTCTAAAGCTCTAAAGTACAAGACAGAGAGGACATGATCTCAATCTTTTGCATACTCAAGGATATTAACAATACCAAGCAGACATAAATTTTGATCTGGTTTCCTTTAGCAGGACTGTGAAGACATCCCAAAGCTTACAGGTGGTAAATTCAGTGATAGCATTAGGAATCACTTTCCCTCCTGAGGAAGGGGGTGGTAGAAACATAGAAACATAGAATTTGACGGCAGATAAGGACCGCTTGGCCCACCTAGTCTGCCCATTTTCCTACCTAACAGATAAGCTGCAGATCCTAGTTAACCAACAGCTCACTTCCTCCTACCCCCCACTAGGACTTCCTTATGTCTGTCCCATGCATTCTTTTTTTTTTTTACTTTCTCTTTATGCCCCCCTTCTCACTGTACTAGATTCCTTTCTTTGGGGATCCCTAGGCTGTGTGTTCCCGTAGTCCCGCCCCAGGTACCTCCCTCTGAGTGCTGGTTAGCCTTTCCCCATCCTGTCTCGGTTAACCCCCTGGGTGGGGAGGAGAGGGACCCCCCCTTAGCCCCCCTCTCACACATCAAATAAGTGTCGGAAGGCGTCACCAGCCCCATCTTTGGAGCCTGGTTAAGGGTTATCTCGGGGCAGCTGGGTCCCATCTACAGGAGTCCAGCACAGGCTTTTCCGCTTTTCCTGTTCCCAGCCCACAGGATGTCTGCACACAAGGGGGGCCATGGAGCGATGCACGTGGTGACATGCTAATGCTCCAGCTCCCGGTAGATGCCCTCCCTCCCTCATATGCTGTCTCGCCCGTGGTCACCCAGGTGGCGGTAGCGCAGCGGGACCCACATCCCACCCCACCTGGAAGAGGAGAGCAGCCCCTGGGTGCTCAATTCTCCTCCCCCCAGCCGGACCTCCAGCCGCCCAAGTCTGTTCCCGAACCCAAGTCACTGGCGCTGCAACCGGTAGCCCTACCGCTGCGCCGGCGGGCCAGCACTGTCCCATGCATTCTTGAATTCCCCCACTGTTCTTGACTCCACGACCTCCTCAGGGAGGCTGTTCCATGCATCCACAACCCTCTCTGTGAAAAAATACTTCCTCACATTACCTCTGAGCCATCCCCCCTCTATCTTCAAATTGTGCCCCCTTGTTCTTGGACATCTCTTTCTCTGAAAGATGCCACCCTCTTGGACTTTGTTGATTCCCTTGAGGTACTTAAAAGTTTCTATCATGTCCCCTTTCTCCCTCCTTTCCTCAAGGGTATACACATTAAGCTCCTTTAGTCTTTCTTCGTAAGTCTTCTGGTGCAGACCCTGCACCATTTTGGTTGACTTATAGAACAGCCTAACAGCACAGACAGTGGGCATGAAGACAGTACAGGCCTTCAAGGTAAGCTTAGACAAATTTATGCTTCTAGCAAGAAAATGTTGTAGGTGCCGTATTGGTCCTTTTAAAAACAGATCCAGAAACAAATGATTTGATACCTTTTATTGGACCAACATGGATGTTACAGAAAAGAACAAAGTGCTTTAGCTTTCGAACCAACCAGGTCCTTCTTCAGAAGCTTTGTGGCAGTTTTTTCAAATATCCCATACTATTAACACCAGGTTATACAGAAAAAGCAGAAATAATTCTCATTGGTTTAACTTATACATTTAAAACATAATAGAAGATTATGTCAGAGAAGCTAATTAGCACCAGTATGCCTTTATCTGAGGAGCCTCAGAAGGGCAAGGTTATCAAGAATTCTACAGCCAGAGAGTTCTTGTCACATAAATTTTAAAATGTCTCAGTATGCCAAGAAAGCATTCTAGTGATAAAAAACCTTGGAGTGGTATACTCTAATACATGTAAGATGAGCTTACAACTTACATTCCAGTTGTCCTGGTATATTAAAGGACAGATAATGAGAGACAAAATCCTGAAATTAGGTATAACTGCAAGTTGAAATCAAGCCTCAAATTAACCTACACATATAAACATGATGCATGAAAGTATCACATGTAAGTGTAAGTGCAAAAAAAAAAAAACTTGTCAAGGACCCCCAAGAAAACGAGACCATCCTCGCACAGGTTATGTGGGGGAGACAAGCCAACAACTCCGCACTAGAATGAATTCGCACAGACATTCTATTAACCACAAGATGATTGAGAAACCAGTAGCCCAGCACTTCTCCCAGGATGACCACTCAATCTCAGATATGTCTGTGATGGTCTTAAAAGGACATTTCAACAGTACACAACAGAGACGGGCTTCTGAAATTAGACTTATTTTACTTCTCAATATGGTGGCAGATGGATTGAACATTGATGTTGGGTACATGACACATTATTCCACTTAAACTTACACAGACCTTTACTTTAAAAGATGGACATAAACAGTTTAGTTCTTCAACGGGCCTTTGATTTTGTAAGTTTATGGTTATCTACATTGTTGACTTTTCACCTTAACACTGTGGTGAGTGCGTTGAGTGTGTGCGTGTGTATACTGATGTATGTATGTATGTATGTATGTGTGTGTTTGTGTGTGTTTGGTGTGTTTTTGTGTGTTGTGGGTATGTGTGTATGTGTGTTTTGTTTGTTGTGCGTGGTGTGGTGTGTGTGGAATGTGTTTGCTATATTTGTTGTGTGTTGTGGTTGTGTGGGGTGTGCAGGTGTGTGTGTGGGGGCCGTGGTGTGGTGTATGTACACACATATGTGTGGGTGGAGCGTGGCATGGGGCAGTTGTTATGTGGCTAGAACACTTAATTTTCACATATAGTGTGCATTTATTTCCTTCTATTAGTTGTCAGTGGGTAGTGTTCACACTGTCACATCTTTAACTGCTCGTATTAAGATGCATATCTCATTTACTTGGGGGTTCATTAAAGGTGTAATTCCTTTGGGTTTTCATTTAGATTGCTTAGACTGATTCTGCATTTTGTTATACACAGACTCTGTGTTGAAATCTGCATTTATCAGGCTCATGGTCTCGTTTTCTTGGGGGTCCTTGACAAGTTTTTTTTTTTTGCACTTACACTTACAAGTGATACTTTCATGCATCATGTTTATATGTGTAGGTTAATTTGAGGCTTGATTTCAACTTGCAGTTATACCTAATTTCAGGATTTTGTCTCTCATTATCTGTCCTTTAATATACCAGGACAATTGGAATGTAAGTTGTAAGCTCATCTTACATGTATTAGAGAGTATGCCACTCCAAGGTTTTTTTTTATCACTAGAATGCTTTCTTGGCATACTGAGACATTTTAAAATTTATGTGACAAGAACTCTCTGGCTGTAGAGAATTCTTGATAACCTTTGCCCTTCTGAGGCTCCTCAGATAAAGGCATACTGGTGCTAATTAGCTTCTCTGACATAATCTTCTATTATGTTTTAAATGTATATGTTAAACCAATGAGAATTATTTCTGCTTTTTCTATATAACCTGGTGTTAATAGTATGGGATATTTGAAAAAACTGCCACAAAGCTTCTGAAGAAGGACCTGGTTGGTTCGAAAGCTAAAGCACTTTGTTCTTTTCTGTAACATCCATGTTGGTCCAATAAAAGGTATCAAATCATTTGTTTCTGGATCTGCTTCTAGCAAGGGAATTACTGGATACCCTAGGTGGTAGAGTCAATAGGGGAATACATGATTACACATTTCTGGGGGTGCTATATATTTTCTTTGAAGATTCTAAGGTATTTATTACATGGACATGTGCTTTTCAATGTAGCCCAGAGCAGTAATACTGGGAGGAAGGATGGACTAAGTTTGCAATGATGATGATATCCATGCTCATCTTCGTTTAACTGACTCTCTCAAAAGAGTGTGCCAAGCTCAGTGTGACTGCTGTGTATGTGTCACCTGGTGAAACTGACTAAAGACAGGTACTTGGAATGGCCAATTGCCCTGTGGACCATTCTCATACTTGGTCTCCTATAGGCAGCCTACTAAGAAAAAGCTGTGGGCTTTAATGCAGTTTGCGAGACATTTGAGCATTAGCAGTTTTATTTCTGGTTGGTTGTTAAAATTGTACAAATGAATGAGACACATTCCTGAAAATGTAAGTCCTTCCTAGCTACTGTTTTCAGGATGTTCTGGTGTCTTATTTCTAAAAAGCTGCTCACAAGAATAAGAACAAGACCTGGAGCAGAATGTTGGCTGAGTTATGGGATTGGTTTAAATATTCTCAATTCACAATTTGTCAAAAATTCTTAACTGCTGCAAGGACTTCTCTGTGGAGCCTCATATCGTATCATAGTGTATCATATCATATCATATCATAGTGTATCATATTGTATCATAGTGTACCATAGTGTATCATATTGTATCGTAGTGTATCATATCATATTGTATCATAGTGTATCATCTTTTGTGGGACTTACTATTGGATCCTTTAATTGCTTTGGCTTTCTGCTGCATGCCAACACTGCAGTGGATTGGAGTTCGTGTTTCATTCTTTCAGCTGCAGGCAGACGATCTGACTGTGCCATGATGGACTGGAATGTGTGCTTGTGGATCTCAGAGCAGGCAGCGGGGATGCACACATTGTTACACCAGCCAGGGCTGATTACAAAGGATACACTGAAAATGTAAACAAAGTCCTTGGGTGCAGACATGTTTGACTCGTGATACCCTGCAGGCAGTCGGAAGGCACAATGAAGCAAATCAATGAATTATAGAGCACAGTGTCATTGAAAATGGCATGAACGGGCACTACAGAGCCACCTTCCTGGCTGAATGCACACTGCACAAGCTCTCCCCCACCAACTAACTTTAAAATTTTAAACATCATTTTAAACTTTTACAACCAATAGCACCTTACTTCTGACACTCTCCAGAGCAGGTAGATACCAAAATTGGCAATGACCGATCCAAAGGATCAGCAGTCTAGAGCTACTAAAAATACAGAGCTGCAAGCGAAGGTCGCATGAAGCACTGAAGCCAGCAATCCACTCAGCTTGGGTCAACTGCTATGGTAGATGCTGCTGGAGTCCATGCGAGTCATAGACTCCAAAATGGAAAAATGGAGAGGAGGCTTACCTCACTGGAGGCCCACTGGACCATTCCAGTGTTGTGCATGCGGCCACCTAGGGCACGGACATGGCCATGGGTAGTAGCACTGCAAACCCCTCAACTGTCACACAGTATGGGGTACAGCACTCATGTTATCACTCAGACATCCTCTGACCCACATAGAGTGGGTGACATTACACACCGATCACTGGGACTGATGTGCAGCATTGTATGATAATATGAGATGCTGGGTATCAGCACACTGTAGAAACACTGGTGCACTCATTTCCACAGTCTTCTGAGTTTGCACTCTCATGTTTGCTGCTGTGTCACACATTCTGACCAGCTGTCACACACTTCGGCACACATTTGTGTGCTAATGGGTTGTGGGTATGTAGCACTGTACTCAGGCCAATGCAGTCCACCCACAAACATCCATGCATTCCACCTGCCTGCTATGCTGCAGTGCCTCCTGATCACCTTTGTGGAGTGGTGGGGATCCCCTGTACTGCTGGAACTGTGCATACCAATGGTATGCAAATGGCCTGAATACATTCCAGTAATGAGATGCAAATGTACTGTTTGTGCACTGACTGTGCAATGAGGCAATTTACATAGCCTGGCTGAATATTACAAATCTGCGTACTGTGCAAGTGGCTTTGCATTGCATGCTTCCGTGTGCTCTGCACTGGGCTCTGTGCACCTGCCACGCCACGCACCTCCCACTGTGCACTCATGCATGTTCGGGATATTCAGCCGCACATGCATGATTGTATATTACAGCGCAACTTCTGAATATACCATTATTTTGTGCCGGCACAGCTGAGTTGCATGGCACAAGCACTTGCATGGTGCATCCTACCACTTTTGAATATGGGGCCACTGAGCAGTTTGATGGCTCTCACTTTAAAAAAACATATTGAGTGAACACCAGGACCACACTGACAGGGACAGAACTGTACTGTTGAGCATAGCTGGGGTAGAGGTATGGGACTTAGTACTGGGGGCAACGAGAACCACGTGCCTCATAAACAGTTGAAGGGGCAAACATAAAATTCTAACCAGATCTCTCCTTTACAATGAGAGCCAGAAGAAAGGTATTTAATGCAGTCAGGCAAAGAGTGTGGGCTTTAGGAGTTGTCTACTTATTTTTGCTGCCTGCCCAACTCCACATCGTCTATGGTGGCAATACATGCTCTTAGGCGATGCGAGTCACCGGGTGAAAAAAACAGAAGCAGAGTTTGCTGCACAGCAAGAGGCAACCTAGGGGATAACAGAAGAAGAAGCAGTGACAGGGGATGGTTGTTTTCCAACATGAAAACATACTCTGCTGTTTATTTGCCTTATTATGGACTACTGTTCAGGTTTCCGTTTGTTTAATTTTTAATAGTTAAGCTCCTTTTTTATAAATGTACAGTCCAGACCTATTCATGTGTTGATGGGAGCTTTTCTTGACATTTCTGGAACTTCTGGGGTGAGCAGGGGTAAGTGGGGAGGACGTGCCCTCTTTTCAGTATTTTCAGTGACGGCACCAACTGCTGGTCTAATTTGGGGTAATGGAGGTGCGCACTCTCCCTCCTAGTTTGTCCTCAGATCGGAGCAACTAATACAGTAGCCAAAGTAATTCACGTTATGTGCAGTTTAACATTCAGCTCTATTTCATTTCATTGCAGTATATTTGTTGCCGATTACCATTTCACAATAGTTGATTGCTGCAAGTACTATTGATCTTTTACTAAATCAAACTATCTTTCTGTGTGTAAGTTTGTAGTTTATGGGAACAGATGCTTGTCCAGGGTCTCGCTTTCCATGTCTTAATCATCCTTTACAAGGTTTAATAGCAGTTATTGATAATGACGTTTGTCTACTTGAATTTCTCCCTTTTGCAGGATATCACCACAGCAGCTGAAGAGGCTAGCAATATTGGGAGTAAAATTGTTTGGACATGCTTTTCTGTATCCCCCCCCCCCAAATTGTGCCAGATTGCATGACGTTAATACTGAATATCAACTGAACTGGATCAGATACTTTACTGTACTTGTATGTAGTGTTTTATGCATGAGAGTTTAATGCATTTTACATTTTAAGTGCAAATGATGAAATATAAATAAAGAAACTGGTACAAGTGACCTAGCAAATCAGATAAGAGATGTTGGGATACAGCTCCACTCCTTTTTTGAAAGAGCCAATGAGGAGCATGGTTTGTTTGGGAGAGCCTGGCCAGACCTTATGGCTAAGGCTGTAAGAAAATCACGGCATGCACGGATGTCACGATCTCCGCGATTTTGATGCTGTTCTGTGAAATATACTAATTTACTCGATTTACCATGAATTTGATTGGAATGTTTTAAAAAGCCCAAAAAACCCATTCAAACGTATTTGTAGTGCTGGATTAGCATCACCTGTCTTTAATGCCAAGTTTAATGCCATGTAAAGTAAGTGCTAATCGAAGTCTTTTGTTACACTGATTGCTGATTTATGAAACAGCACTCAAGGCAACAAGGTAGTTAACAAGGTAGTTAAATTGAAGCTTGTTAGTGACCTTTTCATTGTAATTAATTAACAATTGCTCTGCAGGATAAAATAGGTAACATCAGCTTGAGTCAGGTATAGCAGGTAATCGGAGGCTACAGTTTTGAGCATGAGAGAGCTGTGATGTATGTTTCTCCCAAATCGGTGTCAGCCAGTAAAACTGCCAAAGTGGGAAAAATATGAGGAAGATGACATTAAAGCTCATGTTGTGTTTGACAAACTATTAGATTTTGCTATGTTCCTAGAAGTAAAGTCTGAAACCAAAGATCATCTACCCACTAAGAAAACACTTTCTGCTTGTTCCATAAAAATAAGAGATTACATGATAGGTATTGGGAGATTTCATCAGTATGCCAATAATTTTTTTTTGCTGCTGTGCGGTTCTTTAACCCATCGAGACTTGCCACATTTGCTGTCACAGAGCAATCCATATGTGAAGGTATCCCCTGGTTCGAAGATAATATTGCAGCAAAAGCTGAGCTTAGAAACTACATTGCCGAGATACAGTGCGGCACTGAAATACCTGAAGATAGAGACATTTTAAAATATTGGATTGACTGCAAGGAAAGATTTGTGCATCTGTCAAAAATTGCTATTACTTGCCTAAGTGTACCCGGTACACAGTGCCAGTGTTGAGAGTTCGTTTTCAAGATATGGAGCAATGCTGCAAGATAACAGATGCAGTTTAAAACCAGAGAATTTAAGAATGTATTCTATGCTGCAACAAAACTAATTCTCCCTGATGCACTTTAATGGCATGCTTTTAATGCTTTTAATGCTATTTATAAGCATTTTATTTAATAAAATAATCAGAATACATTTATCTTGTTATTTTTATTGCTTTGGGCTAATTTGCATTTTACCATGAAAAACGGCATATTTTGCTGTGCAGATGCCATGAAAAACGACGATTTTTGCCGTGATTTTCTTACAGCCTTACTTATGGCAAATACCCAGCACTGGAAACGCCTGAAAGGAAAAAACTGTCAAACCAGCAACTGCTGAGTTCATAGAAACATATACAGTGCCTTCAGAAAGTATTCACCCCCCCCCTTGGATTTTGTCACATTTTGTGATGTTGCAAACTCAAATTAAAATACATTTATATGGGATTTTTTTGTCAAGTATCTACACAAATTACTCTATAATGTCAAAGTGGAATGAAACTTCTGGAATTTTTTGTACATGTAATTTAAAATAAAAACCTGAAATGTCTTGATTTGATAAGTATTCATCCCCTTTGCTATGACACTCCAAATTGAACTCAGGTGCATCCAATTTCCTTGTGAGATCACTCTAAAACTTGAATGGAGTCCACCTGTGGTCAGTTCAAATGGTTGACATGATTTCAGAGGAAATACACCTGTCTATATAAGGTCCCACTGTTGACAGTGCATGTCAGAGGAGAAACTCTACCATGAAGACCAAGGAGCTGTCCATAGAACTCTGTGATAGAATTGTGAGGAGGCATAGATCTGGGAAGGGGTATAAAAATATTTCTAGGGTGTTGAAAGTTGCCAGAAGCACAGTCAAGTCCATCATTAGGAAATGGAAAGATTACAGAACCACCCAGACTCTTCCTAGAGCAGGCCGTCCTCCCAAACTGAGCAACCAGGCAAGAAGAACCTTGGTCAGGGAAATGACCAAGAACCCAATGACCACCCTGACAGAACTACAGAGTTCCATGGCTGATATGGGAGAACCTGTCCAGAGGACAACAATCTCTGCAGCACTTCACAGATGTAGCCTCTATGGGAGAGTGGCTAGATGGAATCCACTCCTGAGTAAAGGCCACATAATAGCATGCCTGGAGTTTGCAAGAAGGCACGTGGCAGACTCTGAGACCATGTGGCAAAAGATTCTCTGGTATGATGAAACAAAATTGAACTTTGGCCTGAATGCAGCTATGCCTGGACGCAAACTGAACACAGCTCATCACCCGTAACACTATCCCTACCATGAACCATGAAGCATAGTGGTGACAGCATCATGTTATGGGATGCTTTTCAGTGGCAGGAATGGGGCACTTGTCAGAATAGAGGGAACAATGAATGGAGCCAAATACAGGCACATCCTTGAGGAGAACCTGCATCAGTCTGCAATAGACCTTGGACTGGGGCGAAGATTTACGTTCCAACAGGACAACGACCCCAAGCATACAGCCAAAGCAACACTGGAGTGGCTTCAGAACAAGAAGGTGAATGTCCTTGAGTGGCCCAGCCAAAGCCCAGACTTGAATCCCATTGAGAATCTGTGGAAAGACTTAAAGATTGCGGTTCCCAGCTCCCCATCCTACTTGACAGAGCTTGAGCAAATCTGCAAGGAAGAATGGGAAAATCCCCAAATCCAGATGTGCAAAGCTGATACAGACATACCCAAGAAGACTCAAAGCTGTAATTGCTGCCAAAGGCGCTTCTACAAAGTATTGACTCAGGGGGGTGAATACATAAGTAAACAAGATATTTCAGTTTTTAATGTTTCATAAATGTTTGTTACACAATAAAAATATTTTGGCCCCTTTACATTGTTGAGTATGCTGTGTGAATCAAGGGGAAAAAGAGGAGACCCTGCCGCTCTTACTATAAGGCTGCCCCTGGGTGTAGGCCCGGAGGTAGTGCAGTTGGGGAGCTACTGAAATGGGGACCACACACATGCGGGCACCTGCAGCAAGGGGCGGGGAAGAAAACCAGCAAAATGTTGGAGCTGGCGGGCTCCATGATGGCTTCCACAGCACCTGACTTGGCCCCCCAGATTCTAGATGTTGGTCTATGGAGGAGGGATCAGTGCCCTTCGCCCTCAGCCCTAACATGGGGGGGCAACTCATTGGGGGATTGCTGGAAGGGTCGGAGATCTGGAAGGTGGGAGCCGGAGACTGAGTCCCTCTGAGGGAGGGCTGGAGCTGCCTGCCAGAGCCACTATGTGCCCTCCTCCCCTGTCACCGAGGAGGGAGGTAGTGACAGGAGTGCCAAACAGCTAAAAAAAAAAGAAAAAAGAAACAAATAATTTGATAGCAGAAGGAGACCGAAGGTCTATCGAGTTTGCCCTTCTTATATACTACAAGTCCCCGGCCAACCTAACTTTGTGACACACAACTGCCTGGGAGACAGTTGAGTTCCAGATGGAGCCAGAAGGGTGATTCCAGAGGTGAGGTGTTTTATTTCTATTCTGCACCTTACAAACATATGAAAATAGCCAGCAGAAAAGGCCTTACTGTCTGTCTAGTCTGCTCAAGTTTCCAGACTTCTCAATATCTACCGAGTGATCTTCCCCCTCCTCGCTATCCACTTCTCCCTCCCCCTCGACATCCCCCTTCCTCTCCATGTTCACCCCTCTCCATGCAGTTTTCCCTTTTACCCTGTCCCATCCCATCCCCTCTTGAAGCTGTGTATGGTCTTCAGGGAGACTACTTCCTCTGGCAACTCATTCTACTTTACCACCATCCTTTTTTGTGAAAAAGTGCCTCATCATTTCCCTTGTGAAGTGCCCTCCCCCAGTTTGAGGTAGTGCCCCTAGTGGTCCTGTTCCCACTAAGGTTGAATAGACCCTCAGAGTTCACTTTGTTGAAACCCTTAAGGTATTTAAAGGTTTCAGTCATATCATCCCATTCCTTTCTACCCTCCAGGGAGAACATGTTTGGGATCTTGAAATCGCTCCTCGTAGGGCCTACCCTGTTGTCCCTGCATCATCTTGATCACTGTTCTATGGACTGTTTCCAGTAAGTTGATGTCTTTCTTTAGGTTAGGTCCCCATAAGTGCACACCGTACTCCAGATGCAACCTAACCAGTGACATGTGCAGTGGCAGGATGACCTCCGCCTTCCTACTGGTTATGCCCCTGGCTATATATCCTAGCATCCTATTTTCTTTGGCCACTGCTCTCTTGCAATGTGCTGAGTGCTTCATGTTACTCGTGATGATCGACCCAAGTCTTTCTCCTCCGCTGACTTGGTGACATGCACAGCCCCCAGCCAATATGTGGTCGCTCGGTTCTCCACCCTTAAGTGAATTACCTTACACTTTTTGGTGTTGAATCCCAGTTGCCAGATTCCTGACCATCTCTCTAATTTAGTCAGGTCTTTCCTTATGTCCTTCCTCCCTTCCTCTGTGTCCACCCTCCCACAGAACTTTGTGTCATCTGAAAGAGACTTTTTTTTTTTTTGCCTTTTATGCACCAGCAGCATCACAAATAAAGATGTTGAATGACACTGGGCTGAGCACCGAGCCCAGTGGGATCCCACTAGTGACTGGCCTAGCATTTGAGAAATCCCACCCAACCACCACCACTTGGTTTCTATCCTGTGACGAGTGCTTTCCCCACGTTGCCAGTTTCGTCCAAATCCCCAAGTCCTCCAGCTTCCTAATCGATCTCCTATGGGGATGAGAGGCAAAGGCCTTACTGAAATCTAGCTACAGTATGTTCACCACTTAGCCTTTGTCCACTGTCCTTGTTACCCAGTCAAAGAAATCAGGTTAGTCTGGCAGGACCACCCCAACACAAACCCATGCTGCCTTTCATCATGGAGTCCATTACCATCCAGAAAGTTTACCAGTCTTTCCTTCAGAATGGTCTCCATTAACTTCCCCACTATCAAGGTCAGACTAACCGACCAATAATTTCCAAGGTTGTCCCTCAGCCCACTCTCATGTAGTGGCACTACATGTGCTGTCCTCCAGTCCAGGGGAACCACTCCTGCTTCAAGAGAGGTGTTAAACAGGTCCTCTAGGGGGGCCTGCCAGCATGTCCACAAATTCTCTCAGAACCCTTGGGTGTATGCCATCTGGTCCCAGGGACTTATTCACTTTCAGACCTTTTAACCATTCCTCAACCTGTCAGTATCTAGCTCCCCACCTGTGGCTTCTCCTGCCATTGCCCCCCCCCCTTTTTTTCTTGAGGGATTGGGCCATTTTTCTCCTTTGTGAAAACTGAACAGAAGTACTCATTCAGTACCTTTCCCTTTTTCACACCACCATCCACCCAACTCTCGTCCTTCTTCAGCCTGACCGTCTTGTCATTGATAACCCTCATTTCTCTGATGTACTGGAACAAGGCCTTCTCTCCCCTTTTCACCACCTCACCCAGCTGCAGTTCCTATTTGGCCTTGGCCAGTCATACTATTCTGCTCACCTCTTTGCTTTGTTGTTGTATTCCTCCATGTCCTTGTCCCTCCTGGACCTTTTGTACATTTTGAAGGCAGCTCTTTTGCTTTTGACTGCCTGAGCAACCTCCCTGTTAAACCAGCTGTGCTTCTTAGCCACTGATTTTCTTTTCTTTTTTTAAACTTTTGTTTATCCTCCTTGGCTTTGGGCCAGCTCGGAACGTACTTCCACCTGCTTCCAATATCCATATACTTTCCGGCCAAGATCATGCCAGCCACCCACAAGGACCACCAGCCCACCTCCGGCACACTGCTGTGCTGCCCCCTGGCTCACCCCCCAGCACTGGGTATGCCTTCTGCTCCTTCAGTATTGCTACCCCGCAGACATCTGGCCACCCACAGCAGAGGTGAAGACCGGTAGTGTCCCTGATGAATGGTGGCATGGACACAGCAGGGGAAGTGATGGGCCAGCAGAGGCTTCATCTGTCCGAATCTGTGCCTCAATTTTCCCTGTTCTGGATGTCCCCCCCCCCCACCCAGGAGCTAGCAGTGGAATAGACTGCCAGGAGCCCTGACACAGCCAATCTGAGACTGTGCTCCCAAGACTTCCCCCTGTAAGCCGCAGATCCCCTGCACCACCACCTGTGGTCACCCAGTTGATAGTAAAGCAGCAGGATGCTGCACCTTCCCCTTCCCCCGGGAAGCATCCTCTGGGAAGCTCTTCCGTCCTCCCCCCAGTTGGCCCTCCCATGGCCTAGGCTCATTCCCTAACCTGGCATCGCGAGTGGTGGCCCTACTTCTGTGCCGGTGGACCAGCCACTTGGCTCTTGCTTTTCTGCTTTTTGCTTTGGCACACATATTAGTGGCTGCCAATAGCCCTTCCTACATGACAGCCCTATTCTGGTCCACCCCATTTCTGCGAGGTGCCCTTCCAGATTTCAGTGAGGTGCCCTTCCAGAATACCCCCCATCTTTCTATAGTCTGCCTTCCTAATGTCCAGTACCTTTATCTTAGTTCCTGTCTTTGCCCATGTTAAGCTGAAACTGCACCATGTTGTGTTAATTTCTTACCATTAGTGCTTCCACCCTCACCTCTTGGACATGCACGTCATTCTTCAGAACCAGGTCCAGTATACATTGTGGCTGAAACCTCTCGGAATACCTGCAGCAGCACCTGAGTCCTGGTTCAGGTTGTAGCATGGATCTTCCAAGCCACCCCAGGTAGATTGAAGTCCCCCATGATCACTACCTATCCCATGCTAGCCATCTCCACAGTTTTTGACCCACTTCCCCCTATCCAATTCCTCCTCCTAGTTTGATGACCTGTACACAGCTACAATCCTCAGTTTATTGCCTTTCGATGACTGCATCTGCACCCATGGTAGTTCTGTCTGTAATACTGTCTCTTCATCTCCAGTGCAGGTGATTCCTTCCCTTATATACAGAGCCATGTCCCCCCACCTACCCCCCCATCTCTTCTATACAGCTTGAACCTTGCTACCACCTGACAGCCAAAAGCTGTGTTGTGGAAGATCCCTTCACAGTAGGGCAGTAGAGAATTGATGGAAAAGCTATCTTTGAAGTGGTGAAGATTAAATTCCCTTTATGAGGGGGAAGATTCATCTCATCCCAGGAAAGGGAGACCTAGGAGGCACATTAGGAGTTACTACTTCATGGAAAAGGTGGTGAATATGTGGAGCACACTACCACAGGATGTCATCTGTGTGAAATCAGTTAAGGGATTCAGACATGCGTGGGGCAGACAAATGTGACCGATAGGGACATCAGAATAGGGAAGAGGAAAAAGAGGAGTGAAAAGCCACTGGGGCCCCTCACAAACAACAGTAGGTAGGACAGGGCAGACAGGGTAGTCTGCAGGGTCTTTTCCAGATGACAGCTTCAATGTTGCCTTGTAGTTGAGTGGCAGTTGCACAGCTCTCCTCAGCACATGCTCACCACATACAGTGATCACTGTGTACACACAGACTGTGTTCCTGCTTTTGTGATGTATAGCTTGTCTGTTCATCTTTTATAATCTTCAGTATCTTGCTCTGTTAGGGAAGCCTTCCAGCTCTGTCTTGGTCAGAAGACAGTCCTGCACTCTGGTTGGTTCAAAAATCACACTGAGAAAACTTAGCTCAGTATAGAATCCACAGGGGTGTCCTTGAAGAAGAGTCCATTGACTCGAAGTGCCAGGACGAATGGTGTTTGAAGCTACCTGGGACACACTGTGAAGCACTAATTGGTGAATAAACACAGATTCTATACCAAGCTAAGTTTTCTCTGTGTGATTTTTGAATCAGCCAGCATGCAGGACTGTCTTTTGACCTGTATTTATACTATTGGGCTGGCTGCCTTTTGCCTCACAGACCAAGTTATCTTGCTATTTTTAAATCCACCTCTGTCTTGCTCTGCAGTGTCTGAATCCTTGGAAACTGTGAGTAGGGGCTGCTAGAGAGCTGTTTTGTGTAGGACATGCTTCATGTGGGCTCTGCTGTTAAGATCTGGAGAAACACTGAAATAATTAAAGCATTTGTGTTTGAAAACATTCCCACTGGCTTCCTGGTTTCCAAGGACTATAGAGATATCAAATTTAGGATGGTGTGTCCAAAGCAGTAGCAGCACAGAGGAGCTTGAAGAATCCACAACAGCAGTAGCAGATGGAGGCCTTGGAAGCCTCGGGTAGTGCCAGAGCTGGCAGCCCAGAAGGAAGTATTGTGAAGCCCCAGTGGAAGGCCATGGTGAAGTTCACTGGGGCAGTGAATTCCAAAACAGAATATACCCAGGCAAGGCCAGAAGCTTGTAATGCAAAAATTAAAGATATGGAAGCCTTAATGTCTGAAGTGCTGTAAAGTGAAGCGAGGTGCCACAAGGATCAGTACTGGGGCCAGTCCTCTTTGATATCTTTATAAGCAACATTGCAGAGGGACTAAAAGTGAAGGTATGTCTTTTTGCAGATAACCACTAAAATCTGCAATAGAGTGGACACTCCAGGGGGAGTGGAAAAAATGAATAGAGATATAGGTAAGCTTGACAAGTGGTCAAGAATGTGGCAACTAAGTTTCAGTGTGAAAAAGTGCAAAATCATGCACTTGGGGCACAGAAACCCAGGGTCGGAGTACAAAATGGGAATGGTACTAGCGACTACTAAACAGGAAAGAGACCTGGGTGTTATCATGTCTGATGACCTGAAGGTGGCCAAACTGTATGATAAGGTAGTGGGGAGAGCCAGTGGGATGCTAGGGTGCATAGAGAGGGGTATCACCAGCAGAAAGAGCGAGGTGGTGATACCTCTGTATAAATCTCTGGTGAGATGCCACCTTGAGTACTGTGTCCAGTTCTGGAGTCCTCATCTCCAGAAGGACATAAACAGAGCAGAGGCTATGTCCAGAAGAGGATAACTAAAATGGTGCAGGATCTGCAGCAAAAGCCCTATGAGGAGAGACTGAAGGACATCAGTATGTACACGCTGGAGGAAAGGAGGGAGGGGGGAATATGACAGAGACTTTCAAATATCTCAATGATATAAATAAGGTTCAAGAGGGAAGGCTTTTTCACAGAAAAGGATGCTCAAGAACAAGGGGTCATGCCTTGAAGCTGGAGGGGAGGTAGACTCGAGGAAACGTAAGGAAGCATTTATTCACAGAAAGGGTGGTGGATGCCTGGAACAGCCTCCCTGATGAGATGGTGGGAGCAAAAACTGTAATGGGATTTAAGAAGGCATGGGATAGGTATGAGGGAACCTTAGAGGTAAGAGAAGGGAGTGTAAAGCCAGAGATCAAGTAGGATTTGCGGTGTGACTGTAGATAGGGAAAATGGTCAGACTAGGTGGGTCAAGGGGTCCATATCTGCCATTAAATTCTATGTTAAGTGTAAAAAAGGTCAACAAACACATAGGCAACTGTTGCATCATTAACTCGGGAGAACACACAGCTTAAGGGCACTTGAGGTTATAGAGAATGAAGCATGTGCTGTCAGTTTAAGGTCTGTGGTGATACTGAAAGGTGTGAAGGGGTAGATTTACTGCAGTATTTACACACTTGGATTTCCACACAATTAACTCTTCCAGAAAACTTTGATATTTCCTTCCTGAAAAAGGCTTACCAAGTTAACTCATATACAGTTCCTGCAGACTTGAGTAATCCCTGTAAGGTCCTCTTGAGGGCATTTGGGATTGAATTCAGAGACTTTATCTAGTGTGTGGGGTTCTGTGGCATACTTTGAAGGAAATGTTAATTGCAGTGACCACGGGCAGGGCCAGTTTTAGGGTTTTGGGGGCCCCCAGCAGAATTAGTGAAGTCATGGGACCCCTCTACTTGGCCCAACTTTAGCCCACATGTTTTACTGTAGCCCATAAGTGCAGCTTTTTATTTGTGGTAATACTATAGGCAGTGAAAAATGGGCAGACTAGGTGGGCCAAGCAGTAGTTATCTACTGGCAAATTTTATATTTCTTTGTTTCTATGTATAGCTTTAGTATAACCAGTAGTATTTTAAATTTTTTTAGGAGGACACAGCAGCGTCAGTTCTTGGGGCTGTTCTTCCCATCCCATCCATTGCTGCCTGTCCACCTCATATTGACTGGATCACAGCTTGCTGAGATATTTCGTGACAGAACCAGAAGGATTTACACAGTTCTTTACTGATATTTTAAAAATATATTAAGATAAAAAATGTTTAAAAATGAAAAAGGTAAACTTCTCTGGCTGGGGGCCCCCATGACCAGGGGCCCCCAGTAACCACAGGGTTCACAGGTAGCTAAAACTGGCTATGCCATGGGGTTTGGTTCATGCCTAAGAAGATGTACTTGTTTGTAACCCTGCATGGTCTCGGTTCATGCATTCCATTCTGATGATTCAAAAACTCAAAATTTGGGAGCTATGAGCCTAGCTTAGAAATTGTCAGCAAATGCTTTTCAGTGGTTTAAAATGTGTTAGAACATTTAAAAATCAATTTAATTGTGTGGCTAATTGTTTGTTTTATGTGCAATTTCTTACCTTGACTGTCAGAAATATTAACATTGGGTATAACAAGTGGGATTAGAAATAATTTACCCATTGCCTTATTTCCCTGCGATGTAGTTTGTATAAACTGGTTTAAATAATAGTCTTAGTACTACATGTACTACTTTTCTCTGCTGTGTTCTCCCTGTAGGATATGCCAATAGCAGTTGGAGAGGCTGGTAATTCTTCTTGGATTACTGTTTATGAGATGCAACCCCAATTCTTCTGAAAGATTAACATAGAAACATAGAATTTGACGGCAGGTAAGGATCGCTTGGCCCACCTAGTCTGCCCATTTCCCTACCTGATGGATAAGCTGCAGATTCTAGTTAAACTGATAAGCAGCAGGAAAATCCCAGCCTCCCCCTACAAAATAGGGTACTAAATGAGAAAAAGACCAAGGTAGAAAGGTCAGTGGGGGATGCTGCTACAGAAGGTAAAGCCAACAAAAAATGGAGAGCAGTGAGTACCAATGCCTGTAGTCTAGGTAACAAGCTTCCTGAATTAGTGGCCTTGATGGAGGAGGAACATCTGGATATCGTGGCAGTCACAGAAACATGGTGCACACAGAACCATGACTGGGACGTAAACATACCAGGATACACTATCTACAGCAGGGACAGGGAGGGTAAAAGAGGAGGAGGAGTAGCTCTCTACATAAGAGAAGGAATCAAAGCAACAGAATAAAAGGGTAAACAGGGAGGAGAAGAAGCACTGTGGGTCAATTTGGAAGCAGGCAATGGCACCACAATCCGCACAGGGGTTGTATACAGACCCCCCTCTCAGGGGGAGGAAATGGACAAGGAAATAATAGAAAGTATACTTAGAATGGCAGATAAAGGGGAGATATTGCTGATGGGTGATCTGAATATGCTAGATGTTAACTGGAGTGCAGTTGCAGCAGCCACTTCTAAGAGTGGGGTTATTCTAGATGCCCTACAGGGGGCATGCCTTAGACAACTAGTATTAGAACCGACTCGAGAAGGAGCAATCTTAGACCTGGTCCTCTCAAATGGAGATGGAGAGAGGATCACAGATGTAGAAGTGGGTAGTCATCTGGGAACTAGCGACCATCGAACAGTATGGTTCTCAATAAACACAGCAATAGAGTCAAGTCATACAAAGGCAAAAGTACTGGACTTCAGGAGGGCTGACTTTGCCAAAATGGGTGAATGCCTAAGGAATGCACTAGTAAATGGGCAGGAAGGAGGGGTGGAAGAACAATGGGGAATAATAAAACTGCCATCACAGAGATAACAAGCCTTTGTGTAAGCAAATAAACAAAACAAAATGATGTAAGAAACCACTATGGTTCTCAAAGGAGGTGGCAGTGAAGGTTCAAGAGAAAAGAAAGCATTCAGAAAGTACAAGGAATCACAGAAGGAGCAGGACAGAGAATTGTATCAGTTAAAGCAAAAGGAAGCTGGGAAGGCAGTCAGAACAGCAAGGCCAGAACTGAGGAAAGATAGCTAACTCGATTAAGAAGGGATAAAACCTTTTTAGGTACATCAGGGAGTGAAGGAAGACTAGGGGAGGATAGTGAGGCTTAATAAAGAGGAGGGGGGTGGGCAGAGGGTGACTGTGAAAAGGCAGAGATACTAAACAAATATTTTTGCTCAGTATTTACAAAGGAAGAGGGGGAGGTTTCTAAGACAAACAATAGAAACACTCTGGATACAGAAGTTGATACCAGCCCATTTACAGAAGAAAGGATTCTAAAAGAACTCTTAAAACTGAAGGTGGACAAAGCAATGGGGCCTGATGGGATTCATCCCAGAATTGTAAAAGAACTAAGGGTAGAACTAGTGACACCACTGACTACCCTCTTTAACAAATGGGAGGATGGGGTGGTACTTGAGGACTGGAGGAGGGCTGATGTGACTCCCCTTCACAAAAGTGGGAGCAGGGCAGAAGTGGGAAACTACAGACCAGTTTGTTTAACCTCAGTGATAGGGAAAATGATGGAATCACTTCTGAAGGAAAGAACTGTCGAGTACCTAGAGGCCAGAGGGGCACAGGACCCAAGGCAGCATGGATTCACAGCAGGAAGGTCATGCCAGACGAATAATAGATTTCTTTGACTGGATGACCAAAGTAGTAGATCAGGGAGGGTCTGTGGACATGGCCTACCTAGACTTTGAGGCATTTGACTCAGTCCCACACAAAAGATTAATATACAAGTTAGCCAGCCTGGGAGTGGGTCCCAAGATGATAGTCTGGATAAAGAATTGGCTGGACAATAGGACACAGAGGGTAGTAGTAAATGGAGTCCACTGTGAAGAAAGGGGGGTTACTAGTGGGGAGCCACAGGGTTCAGTATTAGGACCGGTCCTCTTCAATGTCTTTGTAAGTGACATTGCAGAGGGACTGGAAGGAAAAGTATGTCTCTTTGCAGATGACACAAAGATCTGCAACAGAGTTGATGCACAAGATGGGGTGGAAAGGATGAGAAGGGACTTGGCAAGGTTAGAGGAATGGTCAAATGTAAGGCAGCTTAGATTTAATGCTAAGGAGTGCAAGGTAATGTACCTGGGAAACAAAAATCCAGGGGAAGAGTACACACTGATACTGGGATGCATAGGGAGAGGCACCAACAGTAGAAAACAGGAAGTTGTTATCCCTCTGTACAGACAGTTGGTGAGGCCCCATCTGGAGTACTGCGTGCAATTCTGGAGACCCCATCTCTGCAAAGACATAGGCAGAGTGGAGGCTGTTCAGAGGAGGGCAACCAAAATGGTGCAGGGTCTGCACCAGAAGACATCTGAGGAGACTAAAGCAGCTTAATATGTATACCCTTGAGGAGCGGAGGGAGGGGGACATGATAGAAATGTTAAAAAGTATCTCCAAGAGAATTAACAAAGTACAAGGGTAGCATCTTTCAGAAAAGAGATGTGCAAGAACAAGGGGGCACAATTTGAAGATGGGGGGGACGGCTTAGAGGTAATGTTAGAAAGTATTTTTTCACAAAGAAGGTTGTGGATGCATGGAACAGCCTTTCTGAGGAGGTTGTGGAGTCAGGAACAGTGGGAGAATTCAAGAATGCATGGGACAGACATAAGGTAATTCTAGTGGGGGGTAGGAGGAAGTAAAGCTGTTGATTAGAAACATAGAAGCATAGAATTTGACGGCAGATAAGGACCACTTGGCCCACCCAGTCTACCCATGTCCCTACCTAATGGATAAGCTGCAGATCCTAGTTAACCAGCAGCCTACTTCTTTCTACCCCAACCCCCTAGAATTGCCTTATGGCTGTCCCATGCATGCTTGAATTCAATCACTGTTTTTGACTCCACAACCTCCTCCGGAAGGCCGTTCCATGCATCCACAACCCTCTCTGTGAAAAAATACTTCCTTACATTACCTCTGAGCCACCCTCCCATCTTCAAATTGTGCCCCCTTGTTCTTGCACACCTCTTTCTTTGAAATATGCTACCCTCTTGGACTTTGTTGATTCCCTTGAGGTACTTGAATATTTCTATGATGTCCCCCCTCTCCCTCCTTTCCTCGAGGCTATACATATTAAGCTCCTTTAGTCTCTCTTCATATGTCTTCCGGTGCAGACCCTGCACCACTTTAGTTGCCCTCCTCTGGACAGCTTCCATCTTGTCTATGTCCTTGCAGAGATCGGGTTTCCAGAAGTGCACACAGTACTCCAGATGGAGTCTCACCAGCTGTCTGTACAGAGGGATAACAACTTCCTGTTTTCTACTGGTGGTGCCTCTCCCTGTGCATCCCAGTATCCCCCCAGCCCTCCTTACTTCCCTCTCACATTGCTTGCCCACCCTTAGGTCATATGATATAATTACTCCTCGGTCTCTTTCAATTTTTGTTGTTGTCATTATCTCATCCCCCCCCCCATTGTGTACTCTTCCCCTGGGTTTTTGTTTCCCAGATGCATTACCTTGCACTTCTTTGCATTGAATTTGAGCTGCCATATATTTGACCATTCCTCCAACCTTTCCAAGTCCCTTTTCATCCTTTCCACCCCACCTTGTGTATCAACCCTATTGCAGATCTTTGTGTCATCTGCAAAGAGACATACTTTTCCTTCCAGGTGCTCTCCAATGTCACTTATTAAGACATTAAAGAGGACTGGTCCCAGTACAGAACCCTGCGGTACCCTACTAGTTACCCTCCTTTCTTCACTGTGTACTCCGTTTACTATTATCCTTTGCATCCTGTTGTCCAGCCAGTTTTTTTATCCAGGCTACCACCTTGAGACCTACTCCAAGGCTAGCTAACTTGTATATTAATCTTTTGTGTGAGACTGTGTCAAATGTCTTGCTAAAATCTAGGTATGCCATATCCACATCCCCTCCCTGGTCTACTACTTTGATCACGCAGTCTAAGAAATCTATTAGGTTTGTCTGACATGGCCTTCCTGCTGTGAAACCATGCTGCCTTGGGTCCTGTGCCCCACTGGTGTCTAGGTACTCAACAATACTTTCCTTCAGAAGTGATTTCATCATTTGTCTACCACTGAGGTCAAACTAACTGGTCTGTAATTTCCTGTCTCTGCCCTACTCCCACTTTAGTGAAGTGGAATCACATCTGCCCTCTTCCAGTCCTCAGGTACCACCCCATCCTCCCATGCTTTGTTAAAGAGAGTAGTCAGTGGCATTACTAGTTCTACCCTTAGTTCTTTTAGAATTACTGTGTGAATCCCATCAGGCCCCATTGCTTTGTCCACCCTCAGTTTCAAGAGTTCTTTCAAAACCCTTTCTTCTGTGAATGAACTGGTATTGATCCCCCCATTCAGAGTGTTTCCTTGTTTGGTTTGGGTACCTCCCCCTCCTCTTCCATTGTGAATACTGAGTAGAAATATTCTTTCAGTATCCCTGCTTTTTCACTGTCACCCTCTGTCCACATTCCCTCCCCTTTATTAAGTCTCTGTATCCCTCCGTTGGTCTTTCTTCACTCCCTAATGTACCTATAAAAGGTTTTATCTTCCTTCTTAACAGAGTTGGCTATCTTTTCCTCAGTTTGTGCCTTTGCTAGTCTGACTGCCTTCCTGCCTCCTTCTGCTTTAATTGATAAAGTTCTCTGTCCTGCTCCTTCTGTGTTTCCTTATATTTCCTGAATGCTATCCCTTTCTCCTTAACCTTCCCTTCCACCTCTTTTGAGAACCATAATGTTTTTTTTCTTTGTTTTCTTTTGTTGATTTGCTTCACACAAAGGCTTGTGTCCTCTGTGATGGCTGTTTTGATTATTCCCCATTGTTCCTCTACCCCTCCTTCTTGCCCATTTTGCTTGTGCTTTTCTGAGGCACTCTCTCATTTTCCCAAAGTCAGCCCTTAACTTAACTGGCATCCTAATGTGATTATAACAAGTTCTGAAAATTTGAATCTGTCACTATATACCTTACAGTACTGTGGCCCAGCATGGGGTCATAATATTGCAAGACATTATGACGCAGCAATATACCACACTGCCAATACAGTGCAATACATTGCATGTGGCATACATCTTGTTTTTGTGGGGGGACTCGAACCCTACACCCCCAATTATGGGGGGGCTGTGCCCCTGAAACCCCCCCAACTAAAATAACTAACTTGGGGGGGTGTTAAAAGTAAATATTGCACAAAGTGTGAAAAAATGAAAAATTCCATGTATCTGGGATTGGGAATTGAACCCGGTCCCAAAAGCACTGCCTGCCTCCCTTGCTGCCAGTGGCTCATCCCATCAAGCCACGGTAGCTGCTCAATGGATCCCCATTCCAGCAGAGGTCTTAGCCTCTGCCTGGGACAGTGAGGGGGTACAGTACCACTCACAGACCCATTTACAGTATTTTGCAGTCCTATACCGCACTGTTTCAGTTTTGGGGTTTAGTCGTATGCTAGTAAGCATATGACATATTGACCCGGCAGGCTTTACCACGGCTGGAGTGGGTAAATCCTCACCAGCCGTGGTAAATTCCCCAATAACCCAGATCCCGAGTGGCTTATTGTGATTATACTAGCAGGTTGTTTTTTTTTGTAAAAAAAGGGGCAGTGTTTTGTAGTTTGTATTATTTTTTGTAAGTTTATTGTTACGCGGTGCCACAAAATGTACTTCCTTCCCCTTCACGCCACCAGCAGCGAACAGTGAGAGAGAGCGAAAGAGAGAGAGAGAGAGCGAGGGCTAAAGCAATATTTCAGACACGGAGACAGGAAGAGCGAGTGGTCTGTGTGTGAGATGGAGAGAGAGCGCGCGAGAGAGCCACTAGTCAAGTAGTGTTTTTATTTTGTTTTCTTTTTGTGATGTACAGAGCTGGTGTTTTATGGTCTCCGCTTAGTGGCGGTCGCAGTTACGTGATTTCGGTGTTGGATTGTTTTTTTTAAAAAGATGCAGCTGGCTGGCACCTTTTACGATGATTATTGGTAGATTTACAAAGGAGGTAAGGTGCCAACCTGCCAATCTCATTGGCTGTTGTTTGAGGTACATGGTATAATTGCAGTTATGCTAGCATTTCTGAACTTTTAAGCCATCCTTGAAGAAAATCATGTATGGAGTAACGCCATCTTCATGGTAGTCTACGTAACCCAACATGCTGTCTGGATTTATGTCTTTGCCCTTGAAAAACTGGTAGTTTTTGAATTTTTTGACCAGATCTGGGGCTTGTGCTGTAAACTGCCTTATTCTGTCTGGCTTTGTGTCCTCAAGTTTGCTTTTTACAGCCTTTACATAACCTTTAATATAATCTTCGGGGGTTGCTTTGTGAAGTGAGTCTCTTATAAATGGTGATTCAACACACTATCAGTACCACTGACTGTTGTACTTCCTCATCCCTCATCACATCCAGCTTCGGCAGAGGCATTTCCACCAGTAAGTGCATCATTATTCTCCTCTTCTCTTCTGCAGATAGTCTTGCCTTCAACCTGGTAAATCATGCCTTTGTGGGTCTCTACAACTTTGTAGATGTCAGAGAAGATGTCATTGGTGAGGATGTCTCTGTAGAGGAGCATGGTGTTTGATTAGGTGGACAGTTTTGAGTGCAAAAGAGATGGTAACACCCAGAAACTCAGCGGAAAAGGAGCAAGTCATTCATGCTGGGCTTCTTTATCATATCATCTGTGGTGGCTACTGCCCCCCCTACTGTTGGCAAACTCCCCTCACATTCTGCCCACTCTTTACCCACTGCCTTGCAGACCCCCTCACCCAGACACTGGTCAGTACTAAACACAATGGCAACCGGCAAAGCTCTCTGCTCCCCTTTTGGACAACTGTCATCTAATCGTCCATGGGTGCTCATGAGTACAAAACATTCACGATTGCTCGCTGACAGTCAGATGGCCATTGGTTGAGGAGTTGAGCGGATAGCTGAGCCAGTCATCATCATGTTCAGTATCAACCAGTGTTCGAGTTGATGGGAGTGTGGGTGGTAGATTTATGGTGGGTGGGTTTGGAGGGGGGTTTACCAACAGTCGAGGGTGTGGGTACCACTAGATAATGTGGGGGCACCCAGTATGGGCATTCAGGGGGTGGAGGGACCACTAGATGCCAGAGAATCACTGATGCTTAAGTCCAGCATGGGTGGTAAGGGGCTGTGTGGAATGTTAATGGGCCCATAATAGGCATGCAAATAATGGCCGTTTAGTGCCTTGCATGCCCAAGGGTCTCATTAGCATGTTAGTGCTGGATATGGCTCACAGGAGTCCTGGCACTATTTTGTTTAGGCAATGCCATCTCCAGTGTGCTCCCCTATGGGCCATATTCAGTCTTGGGCTTTGCCAGTGCAGTGCATAGTCACTATGCGCTGCACTGTCATAGCCTCATATTCAGACAATGTGCTCTGTTAGAGCTTACGCTGTGTGAATATTGTTCAGGGCCGGCCATGCACTATTCACCACACTGCAGTACTAGCTGCATGGCATCAATGGATGACTCTGAACATGGGGACCACTATCTGTGGCCTATTAAAAAATTCTTATACCATGAACAGTTGTTGAAGGCAAAAAAGTACATTATTATCAGACAAAAAGGAGCCAATCATAAGGGTAATCTGGTAGACAGGTTGTAAGTGTCTCTAGCATTTAAATTCCACAGTTATTTATAATTACATATGGCAACTATTAAGAAACCCCATTATACCAAAGGAAAGCTAAAAACACATTATTTGTATACAGAATTCAAGTACTATTTAGTATGTTTTCAGTGCTTTTCTTTTTTCTTTATGATGGTGTACATTAATATCAAACAATTAAAATAAGTTTTACATTTACTTGACTTGAACAAACTTACATCTACTGAGGGCTTTTTTTTTATACTCAAGCTTTATTCAAGTCTTCAATGAAAGACAAGGAAATTATACAGCAAAGCTTATACATAAGGAGTTACAGCCATATATAACAGGCATTTGTCAATGCCGAATGTTTGCTTGCTGGTATTGGCATTGGTAGTGCAGAAATTAGAGAGATGCATAATAGGAATGGCAGTGAAGTACTGAAATAACTCCAACCCCACCCCCACCCTGCAGAGACTGACAGGCATTGATGGTGTGCCTTTGGGTCGTTGGCCATAACACTCGTGCTATTCCACCCCGCCCACCCTGCAGACACTAACAGTTGTTGCAGTGTGCCTTGAGGTCTTAAGCCCTCACGCTCACCCCATTCCATAAGGAGTAAGTGAGAGATGGGTGCAGTATAGGCAAATGGGGTGAACGTTAGGGCTGAAGACCCCAAGGCACACCTCGATACCTGTCAGTAACTGCAGGGGGTGTAAGACGTGGAGCTGACTGACAACACCAAGTCACACCCCAACTGTCAGTCTGTAAAGGGTGGGCATTGCGGTTGAAAGCCGTAATACCCTGGGCATTTGTTGGTATTTTTGCTCCAGATTTTCAACATGGACTTTCTGGGACCCCGCCTCATGAACAGTGGCAATATAGTTTCATTACTCAGCCCCAAAAGGTGATTTAGCACTGCGAGTGTACCTTTCGGCACCACAGGTGTGAAAACACTATTCAGGCAGGATGTGAAGAATGACAGCTATATTGTTCATGAGTAGGTGTGAAGAAATGGCAATGTTGAAAATCTGGAGTGAAAATATGAAAAAGTGGCGAAGTTACGAGTGTGCGTAGAAACTGGACAATGCACGCTCATAACGCAGTCATTTTTTGGAATGTTTTCACCAGATTTTCAACATGGCCTTTTTGGGACCTCTCCTCATGAACAGTGGCACTGTGATTTCGTTAATTTGTCCCAAAAGTTGATTTCTCACAGCAGCCATGCCATTCTGCTCCACAGGTGCAAAAACACATTTCAGGAAGGATGCAAAAAATGACAGCTGTACTGTTCATAAGGGGTGTGAAAAAATGACAATGTTGGAAATTTGGAGTGAAAATATTAATAATTTGATGAAGTTATGAGCGTGCATAGAAACTGCACAACAGATGCTTGTAACACAGTCATTTTTTGTATTTTTTCACCAAATTCTCAACAAGGGCTTTTTTGGACCCCACCTCATGAACAGTGGCATTATCGTTTTGTTAATTGGTCCAGAAAGGTGATTCTGCACAGTGACTGCAAAATCAACTTTCAGGACCAAGAAACAAAATGACAGTGTCAGTGTTTATGAGGTGGGGTTCCAAGAACCCCATGTTGAAAATTTGGGACCAAAACTCCGAAAATTGGGTGAGATAGCAACCTAAGTTGAAAACCCCCCATTGACTGCCATTATATGGCTTCCCGTCATTTCTTCAGTTACTAGTTGGTCTTCGAAGAGTGCAGACGTGTTCCCAGTCCACTGAAGATCGCTGCTCCCAACCTCCAGAGGTAAGTATGAGTGAGGGGGGGTGAGGGGAGGTAGGGTGCACAGAGGGAGGGTGTGGGATGGGGGAAGGGCCAGCGGGAACGACGAGGGACTGTTTTCTTTTTTTTTCAGGTTAAAAAAAACATGTCGTGGGACTGTTTTCCTTTTTACAGGTGACATATTAACAAAGTGGATTTCAGCCTACTGGGGTAGGCTCCCAGTGTGCCAGAGTACTGGTGAGGGGGATCAATGCCAACCCGGGGATTGGGCACCCCAAGGTCAGCTGAGAACATAGGGGTGGGGGGGTGGTGCATCCGACACCGGGAGTGGGCATCCCGGTGTCAGAAACATCAAAGAGGTATTTTTTGGCACACCGGGGTGGGCCTGCAGTGCGCCACATTAATGGGAGGGGGGGAGATACATGCTGACACAGGGATTGAGCACCCCGATGTCGGCAGGGGACAAAGAATGGAGGGTGCAGGGCAGGCAACAGCAGTGGGGGGAGCTAACATTTAAATTTGTTGTCCTGCTGTGTGCCTGGTTGAGAGGGAGGATGAACTGCCACTGTAATGATGAAACTGCCCCTGACTGCAGCGGCAGATTTCTTTCAATTGCAGTGCTTGCTCTGAAACTGCCATCATCGGCAGCTTCAGCATTAATTGCTGGCCGAGAGACATGCCCATTACAGCGTCCACTGCATTAGCCACAACACTGCCACACCTCTGCAATGCTCTACTATCTCAATATGTTTCTTGTGCACTGCGTGCATAAGCAAACATAAAAATCAGTTACAAGTTTAAATTGAAACTTTCTACTGTTACATATTCATAAACATAAAAAAGCTGTAAGCAAGACAAAACAGAATAGTAACTGTTATCCTAGAGCTGGTACAGTAAGTATTCCTATAACCTAACAACAAAGAGAACAAAAAACAAGGTCCTCATAACTTAAAAAGTGGTACTGTTACTGAGTGTGTGTGTGTCTTGGTGGAGAGTGTATTACATTTGAATCATGGCTAAATTGTTTCAAGGAACAGGGTAAGTCAGTCAGAGATCGCTGGTAAAACCTTAAAAAGGTTATTTTCTGTGGTTGGGGGGTGCCTGAAGTTATAAGAGCTAGCTATAGAGAAACATTAAACCTAAAAACTAAAGGACAGCCAAAGAAACCATGATTCATAACTTAGGCAAACTCAGTTATTAGGATTCAAGTGAAAGGGAAAGGGGAAATTGTTTAACCAGGAAAGGCACACTAAGCCAAAACATGTTTCCAGGTGTGACCTGGGAGCACAAGGAAGTAAAGTGACTTGTTCAGCAAATTCCAAGCTTGTATAAAGGTCCCATCTTGTACATCGATTCTGAAATTGTGGGATCCTCTGTTGTAAAGCGGAAGTGATCCTCTCAAATGTGCATATTGAATTAATTGTGTCCCTCCAATCTAATACTGAAGGGACAGCTGGCAAAAAAAAAAACATTCTGGTAATTGCTTTGAAAGCAGCTCCATTTAACATGCCCCACAGATATTTCACTTCTCTACCTGCCACCTCTTTAGGTAGAATACCCAATAAGATGTGCTCCAAGGACAGAGGTGAGGACAGACCAAAAATGCTTTCAGAATGGCCTAGGATATCTGCCCAGTAGGTCTGCAGGGATGGGTATGATCAAATAAATGTGGGCCTGTGTGGCCACCTCCATGCCGCAGCCCTTACAACAGCTGGATGGGACTGATGGGTTCCATTTGGATACGACAGCTGGGACACAAAAATAGCAGATGCGAAGTTTCCACAAAAACTCTCGCCAACCTGGGGAAGAAAATGTTTGCCAGGTATATTTCCAGGTTTTAAGCCATTGCCCTTCAGTGACTGGGATCCCCAAATCTTGCTCCCACCTCTGTCTAATCTTATCTGTTACGCACCTAAAATATGTAATGTAATTAGTATATAGCAGTGAGATAGCTTTCTCCTCATATGTGGTATTCCAGATAGCTTCAAGGGGGGGGGGGCCAGGTAGGGAGCCCTCTATTTTCAAGAGTAATACTCTTATCTGTTTATTGACATTGTCCCTAATTTGATAGTAGTGAAGGCAGTCAGCTGAGAGCTACCCGTATCTGGCCGTTGTGAGCTCAAATGGGATAACCACTCCCTTACAATAATTGCCATGGGGCGAAAAAGCCTCTGGTGGCCTGTAAGGTAAACCAAGCATCAGAGTGGGCCAGGAGGAACATGGGGTCTGCCGACCACCACTGATATCTTCAGAGGTGAAATCGGGTAATACCTCAGTTGAACCCCTGTTTACAGCCCTCTAGCATCACCTCCATTCCTGAAAAAGGGGACCTCTCCCATTTTGTCAGTCTTGAGGGGACAAAGCACTGTGCCAGCAATGGGGAGGACACATAACTAGATCTATGGTTTTCCAGTGTGAGCTAAAACCCTGATGCCCCAACATTAGTGCCACCTGGATTTGGGCTGCTGCTCAGTAGCCAGTCAGATATAGAACAGCTAGTCCCCCCTTGATTCTTAGGAAGAAATAAAATCTGTTTATAGATTTGAGGCCTTTTGGAGTTCCAAACATATTTCATGAATACCAATTGCCAGGACTCCAACTCTTTCTTTGGAACTATGCATGGTACACATTGAAATAAAAAAAGGAGCCTAGGTAAGGCCTAAATTCAAGAGTGCATGGAGAGGGGCAACAGTGACCATCTCTGTATGTCTTGTTTTAGTTGTATGAGATGGGGATATAATTTCGTTAGTATAGTAGGGTCACTTGGACTGCTAGGTGGACCCCTAAATACTTCAAGAAGTGGAGGTCCCATTTCAAAGGGAACGTTCATCTTAATTCTGGAGGGGCCTCGTAATTAAATTTCAAAATCTCTGTTTTAGTAGTATTAAGAGTGTGATACTAAATAAAGTGTAATAAATAAAATAAAATAAGAGTGTAGCCAGACAAGGCTGAGAAATGGGAGATATGCTTGAAGACCGCTGGAAGAGAAACCACAGGGTCAGCTAAATACAATAATACATCATCTGCGTATAGTGCTAGTTTATGATGGAGTCCACCCAAGGAGATTCCTTTAATGGATGGATTCTCCCTAATTTATTTAATTTATTTATTTAGACAGCAGTTTGGAAAACCTTTGAGCCATAGGCTCATTTACAAAGGTACCTTGTCACAGTAAGACAAACGAAAATACACAGTATAACAGTATAACACAGTATAACAATAACTTAAGACATAGATACAAACAAGCTGGTACAGGTATAATTGATGCAAACAATACTGGAGTTGTGTTGTCCTTAGCAGCTTAGTAGTAAGCTTTGTCATTAGTATTGAGTATGGCTTTGACTAGTGGCAATTACAGCTTCGGGTGTTAACAAGGTGGTTCCGTAAGGACGTTTTGAAGCACGATATAGTTGGAGCTTCGGAGATGGAGGGGGGCAGTGTGTTGAACCAGGAGGGGGCCCTAAAGCTGAAGGCTCTTTGGCCATGAGAGGTCCTAGCTCTAGGGATAACAAGAGAGGTTTTCCCAGAGGTCCAGTATGAACTAGTGGGACAGAGCGGCGGATGGTGGTGGTCAATCCAGGTGGGGATAGCCCAAGGGAGGGTCTTTTTTGTAAGGGTACAGGTCAGATATTTGAGGCGCTCGTCAAGATCAAGTACCAGCATTTTAGCGTACAGTAGACAGGTGTGCGTTAGCCTAGGTGGCCCAGTAATTAACCTGCAGGCCTTATTCAGAGTAATGCGAATTTTATGGAGTGTGGTCTAATACCGTGGGCTAGGGGTTCTACATACAGGGCAAATAACAGGGGAGACAGGGCAGCCCTGACAGGTGCCTCTTACTAAACTAAACTGGGATAAGACATGTCCATTTGCTCTGATATAGTCCACCGGGCAGCTATATAGTTTAAACAAAAACTGGATAAATCTCCTTGGAAACCCAAACCTGGAAAGAACAGCCCTCAGAAAGGCCCAAAAGACCTTATCAAAGGCCTTTTCTGCATCCAAACTGAGTAAGAGGGCAGGTTGTTTCGTGGATTAAAGAGAGTTAATAATATGAACAGTACGCTTGAGGTCATCTTGTGCTTGTAAGCCAGGGACAAATCCCTTCTGATCCAGGTGTATGAGATTCGGAATCACCTGCTGTACCCTACAGGTAATCATAGACATAAGCAGTTTGTAATCATTGTTGAGAATGGATATCATCTGGTACAAAGAACATAAGGAGGGGTCCTTTCCAGGTCTGGGCAATATAGAGATGACTGCTTGAGACCATGAGACTGGGATAGAACTTTCCCGGGACATAGCCTCCTGGTAAACCCTGAGTAACAAAGAGGAAAACATTTGCTTATGATGTTTATAAAATTCTCCAGGTAGGCCATCTATGCCCAGGCATTTTCCTGGTTTTAGATCTGTGATCTCTGTGGCCAATTCTTTTGGAGTAACGGAGGACAAAAGGGTGGCTCCCATCTGGGAAGAAAGAGTGGGAAGAGACAAGTTATTTAAGTATTGGGTTAGGGTAGTTGGGTCGGGAGGGGCTGGGAGCATAAAGGTCCGTATAAAACGACTTGAAGGCCTCTGCTATTTCTGGAACCAGACATAAAGTCTGCTGTGTATGGGGGTGTTTTAATGATGTTGCAGTGCCATGGCTCTTTGTATCTATAACCTACCAGCTAAAAGCTGTAAGGACCTGGGAGCTCCCTCATAATACTTTTGCTTTAAAAAAATGGAGTTTCTGCTCCACCTGGTAGTCAAGCATGCTGTTTAACAAATGGCCACTTGGGGCTGAGTGAGTTAAGAGTTAATAGGGTTTTTATTTTTGCTTTATTTAATCTAACCTGTTGTTGGGATTCCAGCTGTGCAATCTGATCCCTCAGTTGTTCCCTCCGAGCTTTCCATTGCTTTTTCTTATGGATTGAGATAGAAATAAATTTCCCCTCAGTATGGCTTTAATAGTATCCAAGAGTAGGGCCAGGGAAACCTCTGGGCAGTCTTCATCTCTAAGGGCCTGATCATAGGCCTCTTGGATAGATTATTGCACCTCAGGATCCTGTAATAGCAAAATGTTCAGGTGCCAAAATGTTTTTTTTCTGAAAATCTCCTAGCTGTGGTTTCAGAAAGAGTGGGGCATGGTCTGATAAAACCATGTCCCCGATTCAACAGTCCTGAACCTGGCCCAATGTTTCCTTCAGGAGATCAAAATAGTCTAGTCTAGAGTAAATGTTATGGGGGGTGGATGATAGATACAGTTCTTACTTTTCCTATGTACGTGATGCCATGTATCTGAGTATCCTGTCTCCCCAAGAAATTTAACTAGCATTTTGGATGTTCTGTGCTCCTGCTTGGGAATACCCGATGTAGAATCTAGCTGAGGGGTGAGGAGAGTATTAAAGTCACCCCTGCATATAACATCACCTTCAACCCATTCTTGTAGGTTTAAAAGGATAGTGTGGTAGGTTTGAAAGTCAGACCCTGGGGGAATATAGATGCTAGGGTAAGTGTCTTGCCTTGAATGCGGCCTTCATAAAAACATATCTCCCTTCCTCATCTGCCATGGTGTCGATTTGCTCGAAGATCACCCAGGCAGGTACTAAAATAGCAACTCCCCTGCAGCAACCCTTCCTGTAAGAGGCACAGGTGGCAACACAGAACCCAAAGTTCCCTAGCTTAGTGTGCTCCTGTGAAGAAAGATGCTTCTCCTAAAGAAATATAAAATCAGCTTGTGTTTTCCTCAGGAAACTCAATATCTTACTGCATTTAACTGGGCTTGTCAAACCATTTACATTATATGAACATATTACTGTTGATTTATCCATCTATATCCATTAATGCCTTGATTGCTGCTTGCAACCCCTGTATTCTGTAGAGTAAACCAACTGACTCATAGCCCAGAAGGGCTCCCAAGTACACAACCTATTGAACCTTCACTTGAGGACCTAATACTGTTAAACATGATAGGGCCAACATGGCAACTAGAAAAACAAACTTGCAGAAAACTGTTACTTCAAAGGTGGAAAGTCCTATAAAGTGGACTTCTGTTCCTTCCCCCTATTGTGGTGGGTGAGTATGGGGGAGGGATAGGAAGGATACTATGTCTTGAAGGTACGAGACCCCCTCCTGGAGTCATCCTGAAATGGGATGGCTAATTCTATAAGGGTCAGACTCTTATACCAAGACTGTCACGGAGTACTGAGGAAATCCTCTGCAATCAACACCAAAAAACACTCGAGTCACCCTGGGACTGCAGAGCTGCATATTGTAGAAATTAGTAGCATAGCCCTCTCTGGTAATCACCAGTGATTAATCAAGCATGTCCACTTTCAACTAAATAAAACAAACCCCCTCTGTCCCTGAGCACTAACTAATTTGAGAAATGTATGCTTAAGGTGGAATTACATCGGAAATAGTGAAAAGCAGAATAATACATGAAAGATTAGTGGAGCCATATAAAGTCTATTGTAGGTATTTTGGGGGCTGAAACCCAACACCAGCAGATCAAAAAGGTTAACATTGAATTTTTATCCTAACCAGACCATATACGAGATGGGAAGAATTCACATGTGGTGTGGTCACTATCACACGTCCAGGTAGGCACATATCAAATCTTTATAAATTACTGATAAATAACACAGGGGCACCTCTTCAGACACACAGGCTGGCCTGGGAAAGGGAAGCAAATATCACTATCAGTGAAGCAGACTGGATACACAGATTACAAAAGGGTCAGCGAGTGACCTCAGCACCAATTTGGCATGAATTCTTTTGGAAAATTTTAGTTTTTTTTAGTATTTCCAGACCCCCACCACCACCCAGCATTACAGTGCCTCTAGGTCTGCGGCATGTTGTAGAGTCTGTGGGCATGTGGGGAACCACTGGCATATTTTTTGGGGGTGCCTAGTGTTGGTGGGATTTTGGCAGGCCATACAAACATCAGTGCAGGATATCACTGGGATCCTTATACCATTAACATTTGAGGACTGGGTACTGTGAATTTCAACAGCAATCCATCAGAAAACAGACATTAGAGGTGTTCTCCTTACCCTAACAGCAGTAGCCTTAAATGCATTACAGGAAACTGGCTACAACTGGAGCCCCCATACTAGGTGAGTGGATTTGGAGAGTCAGGGAGGTATTAATGATGGACGCTTTAACAGCTAAGCTACGATTTCACTTTGATCAATATGAAGCCAGATGGCGGGGATGGGAGATTTGGATGCAAGGCAGGGGAGAGTTAAAGGTGCTACTGATAGGAGTGACCTGGTGTTTGTTTACTTTTTTTTTCTTTTTTTGTTTGGCTGTCCCTAATATCTAACAATTGGGTGTTAAAACTGCTTCAGGAAGTTGTAGATGAAAAATGTTTAGTAAGATAAATGATAGGGAAATGGACATTCTGAAGGGGGAGAGGAGTCTGAGGAAAATGTGCAGCCACATGTTGGGCCCAGTTGGGTTTTGACCCTTGGTTCTAAGTTGGATAACTTTATGTTGTGCTTGGAACGACTCCTTATATCATGGATGATGTGGTATAAATCATTTTATCTTATGTAGCATGTATATGTAATTGCACTTTTTGGTTAGATTATAAGTGCTTTGTTATCAAATATTGTCAATATGATGTGGAATTGCTGGATCAATATACTCAATAAAGCTGAGTTAAAAAAAAAGGTTAGCATTTCTAGTCACATCATAGGCTGCAGTCCAGAAAATTGAAGTATCCGTCGGGACTTAAACCTGTCCATCAGGTCTATACTAAAGTCTCAAGGTTACAACGGACCTGCAGATTTTATAAAAGGCAAGCAGGTCCCCCTGTCTGGAGGCAACAGCACATCCCGAATGCTGAACAAGGTTGTACTATTTGGGAAGTTGCCAGCTTTAACCAATGGATAGTATTGTTTCTGGCTGCAAGGTCTATGTAGGATAGGGGGAAAATGAGGAAATAGTTCAAAGTCACCTGAAAAACTTGAGATGGTTACCTCCCTTAGGGCGAGATGGAACTTATGTTGAGGGAAGTACGTCCAAATTCAGGTCCAACAAAGGGTCTCAGTGGTTTGTAAATGAGGTTGTTGACAAAAGCTTCTCCTTCAGTTGTTGAGTTGCACATCCCAGCTGCTCCATGGCCTCCCGAACTAGTTGGAGAGAGGAAGTCCTTCTCGATTTCTATGTCACTAAGGACTAGTCCGGCTGTGGAGTGCGTCTTTTAGAGATACGTTTCATTTCTGCTGAAGGCAAGGATAGTCCTTTAAGGTGTAGTGCTTCCCCAGTTTTGCTTGCCGAGGTGTAGAGTTGTGGGCCATCCTCCCAAAAGATTCTCAGCTTTGCTGGAAAGGGCATCTGGAACTTAATGCTCTTTTCATTCAGAAGATGCAGGATAGGTGTATATTGCTGCCAAGCCTGCTGGACCTCCGGGGTGTAGTCGTGGTCCATAATTAGTTTTGAATCAAGGTATTTTAAGTCTTTTTTTGCCCATGCCCTGCCCAAAAGATCTTCTTTAGTTTTGAAGCTGCTAACTTTGAACACCACGTAGTGTGGGAGGGCCGCTAGGTTGGAAGGCTTTGGTACTAATGAGCAGTGAGCTCTTTCTACAGAGAGCTCATAACCTGGAGGGAGATTTAGTATATCACGGAGGAGGCTTTCGATGAATGCAGCCATGGGAGCAATTTCGGCTTCTTCTGCCAATCCATAAAGCCTTAAATTCTCACGCCTGGATTGGCCTTCAAAGTCAATGCATTTTGCTTGAAATGAGAGCGAGTGTTGTAGTAAGGCATCCACTGCCCATTTCAGATGCATGGCATTGTCTTCAGTAGCCGTGATCCTCTCCTCCTCTTGATCAAGTCGGCACTCCATTTTAGTGAGCTGTTGGAATAAATTCTTGAAGTCTTTTTTATTTTCTGATCTAGAACTTCTGATTTTTTTTTAAGATAGTTTCATATCTTGAGCATGAAAGTATCTCAGTTTCACCTTTGGTGTCGTAGTCTGCACCTGTTGCACTGCTTAAGGACCGGCTCCAGCTGCAGCCTTGTTGCTCCTCATTTAATCGATTGACATTCTGCTTTTTAGAAGCATTTTTGGAATTGGCCTTGCTGCCTTGATCCTTCTTTTGACCCTCTCCTGACATTATTGCCTTTTGGAGGTAAACCCACTTCATATGAGTGGGTTTTTAGATTTAATTATGCCTCGGGGGTTCCAAAGCTAAAGGCTCAGGCTCTTGCTAGCTCTGTGATGTCACTGGAAGTCTACTGAGTGCTTATTGTAACAGCTATCTGTAGAATGATTGTGGGCTGCAAAAGCCGAGCTGGGATGAGTGGAGGAGCAAAAAACAATGACCAAGATGGAGAAATCAAATGCTGCAGGGCCTACTGTGTGTCTCTGGGAGCTAGAGTTGGCAACAGTCTGTTCAAAGGACCAGAAAATGGAAAGACTAATAGAGAGACTGGGGTCCCAGGATGCTAAAATTGCTGCAGCCATGGATACAGCACAGTCAGCAGCAGATCGACCATAACAATTCCTGACTGCTACCACAAAGCTCCTGCAAGAGAGTGCCTTCCTCTGCTTCCTGCTTCAGGCCCTAATGAAAGCCCATCAGGCCCCAAACATTCTAATTGTAGGTTTAGTGGAGAGGGTGGAAGGAGATGGCCTGAGAGTTTTTTATTTTGCTGTGCTGTATACCATAGTTTTTGTACCTTTCAGAAAAAGACTTGACAAGACTTTGCATTAAAAGGCTTACTGTATTTCCACTAGAACTGCAGCTACCTCAGTGAATATCCCACAGACTAGCCTGATGATAACAGGAGGGAAAAATTGATAGATACATGTGTATCTTAGAACCCGCCCCCTGACAAAGCCTTACATCAGAGGCGAAGCGCTGGGGTGAGGTGCATATTGTGCCACTGATAAAAACTTTAAGCTGCAGTTTACTAAGTAATAACTTTTTATTTTCATACCTGCCTCTGGAGTTTTGTTTTCGTAGGAGTGCACTCACCTTGGAGTCACTACAGAGTTACAGAGGTTGCTGCCCTGTGTTTACACCACTTGCTTCACACTAGAGCGTGTTTCTGCAATTGAATCTAGTTTGGAGAGCAGCAGCAACAGTGAAGGTGGCTAGCATGGGCAGATGTTGTCTTTGCTTGTGTAAGAGGGAGAAAAACTGCTGGAGCTAAACAAGGCACATATGCACCACTTAACTGAAGGAACATGACTGGATATGTGAAGCAAGCACTTAGAAAAACTCTGGGAAACCATGCAAGGACTGGTATGTAGCCCCCTCCCCACAAATCGGAGCCTTACCTTAAGTGTCTCCCTGGGCTCCGCTGATGCCCACTACCAGGTGGACGTCCCTCAGAGATGATAAATCAAAGGGCGATGATGTCCTTTTGTTGATCTGCGTGAGAGTGCCATGATGTGTCTCCATGCTGTCCCTTTAAGTGCTATAGCCAGTGTATACTGTAAATGACCTGGGCTGGATCTGAGTTTTCTGGAGCTTGCGACCAGCCAGGTACTTCCCTGATCTGCCCCACTCTGCTGTTACTAATAGAGCAGAGGGAGCCTTCCCTGCGTGGTACTGTAAATGTTTATGGCTAATTCTGTACTACTTTTAAGATGGATATAGAAATTTAAATGCCTGTCAATTTTCTTTCTCTGATGGCTGGTCTCTGGGCTTCCTTACTCATGGGCTGTACCTCCTGATGCTGATAGGAAGGCAGGAATCAGACCTCTACAGCAGGGGACATTTAGCCCTCCACTTTCTGTCTCCCTCAGTTCTTCCTAAAGCAGTCCAATGTGGCAATACTACAAGAACTTGGAAACAAAGAACAAGAGTTTTAAGGGATATATGGCCGTAAGGCCAGCCAACTATATACATTCTGGGAGGATATCCGAAGCCCAGAGACCAGCCATTGGAGAAAGAAAATTTACAGGTATTTAAATTTCGATTTCTTTCTCCTAAGCTGGTCTCCAGGCTTCCTTACTCATGGGATATACAAAAGCAGTACATCCCCAGATGTCCCGGGTGGAAGAATGTCAAATGCCCTTAAGGGTCCCCCACCGCCTGAAGCACTCAATGGCCCAAGGATGCCTCTGTCGAGGACAGCACATTCAGTGTATAACATTTTGTAAATATGTGACTGGATGACCAAGTGGCCGCTATGCATAAGTCTGCTGGAGATGCTTCTCTGAAGTACGCCCACGAATGGGCCATAGCTCTGGTGGAATGGGCTATCACTGGGCCAGGCAAAGTTACTCCAGCCTGATCATAAACCATGGAGATGACAGATCCGTCTGGCTATAGAGCCTTTTGAATCCTTGTTACCCATAATTTTGGCCCATAGTTGGAATAAACAAACTTGAAGTTTTGTGAATAGCCTCGGTTCTCTTAATATACATTTTCATCTCTCTTCTTGGGTCTAGTGGATGAATTCTCTTTTCTTGTTGCTTTTAGGGAGTGGGCAGAAGGAAGCAAGAAAGAACCCTTGGTTGTAATGTAAGGGAGACATAACTTTTGGCAACAACCTGGATCTGTTCGGATTACCTCAGAGCCTGAAGAAAGACAGTGTATGGCTCTTGGGTGAACAATGCTCCTAGTTTGCTGATTCTCCTGGCTGGCGCTAGAGTTATGAGAAAAAGTCAACCTTCATTTTGAGATGCATGAGGGATGTCTCCCTGAGAGGCTGTAAAGAAGCCTTGGTCACAGCCTTGAGAACCAGATTAAGACTCCGAGGTGGTACCGTTGTCTTGATTGGAGAGTATTTTACTGTTGCTGTCTTTAGAAACCTCCAGACATGGGGATGTGGGCCCAATGATTCCCCTGAATCCATCACCAAGAGTGCCCCTGGCACGGAAACCAGAACTTGTATGGTGGCCGGTTGCAGTCCTTTGTCCACCCATCTTAAAGGAACTGCAATAGTACAGGCAATTATATGGATAGTTCTGTATGTGTTTGGTGTGAAGCCAGAACCAGAATTTCCTCCAGATTGTATAATATACTTTAGAGGAAAAAGAGAGACATGAGTTCCCCATCATTTCAATAACAGGAGCTGTGTAGCCTAGCTCCTTGAAAGTTTTCCTGCTCAATCTCCAGGCCTAGAGAGACCAGTTGTTCCAATTAGGATGCAGAAATGGGCCTTGATGGAGAAGGTCCAGGCTGAACCTAAAGGTTAGAGATGATTGTCTCCACAGATGAATGATAATCGTGAACCATGGGTGGAAAGGCCATAAGGGACTGACTAAAATCATGACTGCCCTGTCCAGAGCCACTTTGTGGAGGACTCTTGATAGAAGTGGTATTGGAGGCAAAGCATACAGGAGACTGAACTGATCCCAGTTTAGGGAAAGGCGTCCTGAGCCACCACTGGTTTGTCCCTGGCCAGGGAGCAAAATTGCTTTACCTTGGAATTCTGCCAGCAGGTGAAAAGATCTATCTGAGGATTGTGCCATTGTTCTATTAGGATGTGGAAGGCCCTGTCCTTCAGCTCCCATTTCCCTGGTAGAACAACCTTGTGACTGAGGCATTCTGCTGTGGTGGGTCTATGTGATAATGGTGAATGCCTAAAGGCGATCGCCGTTATCGCTCAGTCAAGTGCCAAACACATTTCGGCACTCTGACAACCTGGCGCACCAGCATAATGGTGCCAGGACATATTTTACTACTTTTTCTGTGGGGGCTATGCCTCACCCCCCTGAGGCCAGAGCTTGCATACCTCTTAAGGGATTCTCAACTCCAGGGGTGCATGTCGGGTGGGGTGAATGTAGTGAAAATAAAGGTTTGGGCCAGGCGCAATAAAAATCGCACCAGCGCCCAGACCCGAACCCAGTACCTCAGCCACTCCAGCCATTGCCCAACTCCGATGCCACACGCAGCTCAACCAATGAGTGCAGCACCACCCCTACAGCCTCTCCACCTCCCAGCCCAGGCTCTGCGTGCTTGCTCCCACCCACCCCCAGCGTGTCGGTATAGCGACATCCTGTCGCTTGGTTACATCCACCCCTCATCAGTCACCCTACCCGTCGGGTCGCCGTGAGTGGATTACGTGAGAAAGGTGTTGCCATAATGGACGGCGCCCTTCCTCAGTGCCCACTTCACGGGTTACCTGCTGTGACATTTTCCTGTTCCGGAATATGCATCGCTCAGTGGTGCTCAGCCCACTGAAGAGAAGAAGAGACTCACTTATCATTTTTGGGCTTCTTGTGCCACCCAATAATGTATGCCAATGATGTCAGATTGTCAATTGGAATCAGTCCATCCTAATTGAGGAATTGCTGTTCCAAGGCCTCAGGGCAAGGCATACTGCTCTCATGTCAAGAACATTTAGCTGTACCTTGTTTCTAACCGCAACCACCTGCCTTGTGCTGACAGCTGATGCAGGTGAGCCCCCCCCCTCCACTCCTGAGGTTTGCACTGGTTGTGATTTGGAGCTGGTGTGGATGGCCCAACTTACAACCCTTCATGACCTCTGTCCTCCGAGACCCTTGCTGGAGGGAGGGATTAATCTGTCCCCATAGCTGCATGAAAACATACGTAGGAAGCTGAGGGGCTATGTGAAACTCCTTGATGAGCTTTAGCAGATCCCTAAAAATTTAGTTTCCAGGGAAAAGACCTTGCTGGCTTGTGTCATGATGTCTGCCCCAGGAGGATCAGGGTCTGGCTTGGAGTTAGGGAACTTTTTCTACAGTTGATGAGAATCCGTGTGCTGAATGGCACCAGACTACCTCCGCCACTACTTGTACTGCATAGTTGGCCTGTGGGGTCTCTATGTGGACTATGACCACTACTAGTACTTTTAATAATGCCCATGGGTCTGAGGAAAACCTGAATGGCAGAGTTTGATTTGGAAGTACTGCTCCCCCAGTTTGAACTTGAGATAGTGCCTGTGTAGTTCCTGCATAGGCATATGGAAATAGGCATCTTGCAGGTCGATAGATGCCAGAAAATCCCCCTTTTGTGACTCCCTGATGATTGATGACAAGGTTGCCACCTTGAAAGGTCTGCTGTGAGAAAACTATTGGTAAATTTGAGGTCCAGGACTGGCCTGAATCCCCTGTGCAATTTGGCATGATGGAGAGTAGGGAGACACTTCCCCAACTGATGTCTGTGGGGAAATTTGCCACTGCTTGCTGAAGATCTGAAATGGCCTGTATCATCGTCTGTCTTTTAGATGGGTTGCCATAGATAGGGGAGGGCACCACATGAGGTAGTGGGGGCTTGTATTAGGTAACCCTTGCTGATAATGTCTAGGACCCCTGTGTCCAACATGGTTTGGACCCCTTCCTCGAGAACCGTCTGCCCCCTACTTGAGGATGGGCCCAGATAGCATGCTCCGTTTCCATAAGTAGTTAGTGTTTTGACCCTTATTGTAAGCTTGGTAATGAAAAATATGTCTGGGGCCTGAGAAGCAAGATTGGCTCCTACCTCTTGATAGTGGCATGTGCACCTTTGCCATCTCCCATATTCTTTCGCTGCCTCCTTCAGGGCTGAACCAAACTGGAGAATACCTACATAGGGTGTGCTAACCAACTGGCTCTTCACAGAGGCGACTGCTTGCCAGGCCTGAAGCCAGAGGTTGTAGTGAGCCAAAGTTTCATGAAAATATGGTCCGAGCGGTGTACCTTACTGTCTCCTCCTATACATCTGCTGCATAATCCTAAGCCAAACCTATTAACTGCAGCTGATGAGAAATAGCTTCTCTAGGGCTATAGTGAATTGAAAAGGCCAAATTTGGGGCCCCAGAAGGAGCGAGTCTGGCCGAAAAAAGATTGGCGGTTGCTGCCTTGAGATGTAGCTGAAGCTTGGAAGGCCTAGTTGAGATTGGCATCCACTTTCCTATCCCCTGGGTCTCTGAGAGACACCTCTCCTTCGGCAGGGATGACCAGTTTCCTTGGTTAGGCCTGAAAACAGAGGGTCAATTGTGCGGCAGTCTAACCACTTTTCAGATTGCTTCTTGTCAAATTTGAGAAGCTTAGAGATCCACCAGGCCACTGGATAGGTACGTTCTGGACCTTGTCATTCCTCCTATCACAAGTCCTCTATGTCTGAAGGAAGAGAGATGCTGTGACTGGTTTGGCAGCAGCTATCAGGTGAAGCCTGTTTCAGCTGGGTGGGAGCCCCGGGGAAGAGCTGAGGTAACTCTCGACTGTGACCTAGGTATGAAAAAGTCTAGGCCCCCAGGTCAGAGATTCTGGACAATGAGTAGTCAGAGTCTGATGATGGTGAGCCCCCTGGCTCCCCCTCTGGGGAGAGATGAACTGGAGTCTGGGGAACGCTCCCTGCATCACTCTCCCTTATTAGTGCCCCCTAGATCTACTTTGAGACCATAGTGATGTGAGGACAACTGCTCCTCTCCAAATGAGGATGGGGATGGGGTCCTCCTTCGTATGCCTTCTTGTGAGGTCTCCCATCTGAGACCCCTGAGGTGCACATGAAGCATGCAGAGTCCACCAGTCAGAGGGGAAGGGTGCGTACTGTTGGGTCTTCTGGTGGCTGCTGCCCTCTCAGACCCAGTGGTTGTTGCCTACTCAGACCTGTCTGTCTGGCTGTCAGTCTGAGTTGAGGAAGGGGCTGCCTCCTTTGAGTCCTCGACGTTCGCAGACGCTGCCTTCTCCCATATTAAGCAAGTGATCCAGTGAAAGTGATCAGAAGTGGGGACAAAAGCCCCTGTGTCACTGGTAGTTATTGTCCCTGGAAGGCATGCCTGAGGCCATGCCTCAAATGCTCCTATTCCCCCTTTTAATCAGCATACCTCCTCCCCCTGGAAGAGTCCTGGCTATGGTATTGAAACTGCCTGAATTGCTGCTGGCCCTTTAATGGCAAAATACTGAGCTGCATGAATTGCTTCTTTAGGTTGAGTTAAATCCATCTTAATGAATAAAATCTATCTTGTCCTTTAATGAGAACCCCATTTTTTCTGTTGGGGGGGCTACCCAACATTGAGTGGGAGCTCCAAAAGTCCCAAGTAGCACTCCTAATGACCCACAGCGCTCGTCGATGAGAGTACACTGAACATTGACAAGCGGCTGTATGACTAGAGCAGGCCCTTCATCGACGAGTGGCTGAGACTACCAGAATGCCAGCTGTCAACGAAAAAACACCCAGGGACTGTATTTCCTCTTGCTTTTCCTTCTCCAAGGGGATTAGGTGTGAAACGCCTTGACGCTGATTAAACACTCTGGTGCTATGTGTTTTGCCCCAAGCGCGAAGTCTGCTCCTAGCAATAGCTTCCAGATAAGTGCTCCTAACACCCAGGGACTGTATTTCCTTTTGCTTTTCCTTTGGTAAGGGGACTAAGTGTGAAACTCCTTGATGTTGATTAAGCACTCTGGTGCTATTTGTGTTGCCTCCAAGTGCAAAATCTACTCCTAGCGAGAGTTTCCAGAAAAGTGCTCCTCCTGCACTGCAGCCCTCGTCAACGAGAGAATACTGAACATCGATGAGCAGCTGAAAGTAGTGAGCAGGTCCATCATCGACGAGCAGTTGAGGAGATAAAAGCACCTGCCATCGATGGAAAACACCCGGGACAGCATTGGCGAGGGGAAAAATCCTGAATAAGGTCTCCGGTGCTACTTTCATTCACCTCAATTCTAGGAAAAATGGCTCTAGGGGAGGTTTCTGCCCCGAATTTCTGTCCAAGTGCACTGCGATTTGGGATCCCAAAATCGCAGGAAAAAACACTGTGGTGAAATGGAGCCAGTCTGTGCAACTTGCAAGGCTGAGACTGGAACCCACACAGGAGCGCTGTAACACAGCTACTATTACTCTGGATCCAAATTAGAAAGAAATTGTTCGACTTACAGTCTGCTGTCTTCAGCTGTGCCATGTGGTGACAGAGCTCTGCTTGCAGAGTACCTGCCAGTCTGAAGGCAGGAAGTAAACTGAGGGAGACAGGAAGTGGAGGGCTGGATGTCTCCTGCTGCAGAGGCCTGATTCCTGTCTTCCTATAAGCATCAGGAGGTACAGCCCATGAGTAAGGAAGCCCGGAGACCAGCTTAGGAGAGAGAAACTGTTATTTAACCTGCCTTCTTTGCAGCATGCATTTCCTAATGGAAGCCACCATGTTTGGCCCGGGACTTCCCAGGTTTGGACCAGTTGGGACACAGGGGACCTTAAGAGGTCCTTAGTTCAGGTGCCTTGTGGGAGAAACTGTGAGCTCTGGTGTTTGACACCTAAAGGAACCAATGGGAGCATAAGACTGTGACTGACTGCTCCCCTAGCCAACCGGATTGCAGGAAAAATAGATTATTCCAAGAACTGTTTTCAAACAGTGGGGGAGTGCAGCTTGAGTGTTCAAACAGAGAGGAGCATCTAAGCTCTGTGGGGGCTTATGCATTACAGGCCTGCAATTGACTCCTGAGGCATTCGACGATCTTAAGAGGGGATCAAGTTTGAGAATACTGCCTTCCTGCAGATTCAGAGGTTTGCTCAGCAAGGCAGCTGCAATTGCAGCTGAGCAGAGAACCAAAAGAGAAAAACAAAGAATCCAGTGCTTCTCCAGCTAAATGTGCTGAGGCTCACTGTGGGTAAGGAGACTGATGTCCAAGGACTCCTATTCTGCAAAAACGAAGCCAGCATCATGCAGCCACCAATCTGCCTACCAGCTGGAGGTGTCACCAACAGAAGAATTGAACCTGTCCAGAGACACTTTACTACATGTGGGCCTTTGCCAATTCAGCCCTTGCCGCATGTTCCTGTCCCAGAGACAGTTTTCTGGTGGGAGACCCAGCCTGGGGATTCAGCCCCTGTGCAGCAGATCAATGCAGGTTGTGGCCACCTACTAGGAAAGGCCATGAAGCAGAGGTGCCATGTTGGCCCAGTTTCCCCAAGCAAGGCAAATCCAAGCCAGCGTTTTTTATTTTGCCAGACTTTCATCAATTCATTGGGAACTGTGAATAAATCCAGGGTAGCTCCCTGCAACAAATGTGTTTGATTATATATGGTACCATCTGACTGTAGTTTGTCAGTGTTCAGGTGTTTCATTAGACTAGGCCAACTGGCCCCGGCTACAAATCATTTAATCTGTTTTGCACTGTCAATTTTGATTGTTCTTTCCATTAAGGGCCCCAACAACAACTGCAATGCTGGCAACCCTGGGCATGGATTCTGGCGAGCCAGCATTACATTCTGCCTACCCAGTAGTTGCGAGACTGTTTAACAAAGGAACTAAATTAATTGTGTGTTAAGTAGTCTGGCACTATCCAGAACAGTAATCATTTGCTTAGATTTATGCCTCCTCCTTGTTCATGGCCCCTTAATAAACCTGATTTACTGTGTTACTTTGAACCTGGCCTGTGAGCATATTATTACCTGGCTTAAAGTGATAGGCTGTGTACTGCATGTGTTGAAAGTGCATACGGTATTGCAAAACTGTCTTTACAGGGGGTTGCAGGGTATACACCCGGACCAGAGACCCTGCTGGTAAGTGGGACAACTCTGAGCAAATTATTAATGTTTATTGCAAACTGTCTATTGAATACAACTAATGGTTATTGTCAGTTCATAGGTACTTGCTCACTAGGTGGGATTATGAGTGGTTATAGCTTCCCAGAGGGCCGTACTGGTCTAGATAGATACCCATGCACACTGTACTCTGGGTGGAGGCACCAAACTATTGTGTTTATTGAGAGTAGGACACCGTGGTACTTGCCAATTTGGAACCCAGGCCCCACAACCTGTTGTTATGAAGTCAGGCAGGGTAGTAGCCCTAGGAGTAGCGCCACCTAGGAGTTACAGGTAAATAACCTTTTATGTATTGTAATTACTAAGGGGAGGATGTCAAAGCAAAATGTAGTACCAGAAATGTGTGGTGAGAGTTATTCCTTCAGTTTGGGGACAACTAAAGGGTTGCAAGACAGACGTCAGCAAGCGAGGAGCTTTTTCTCAGACATTAGTTGTGAGGAAGCAGTAACAAATGCAGACATAGCTGGGGAGCTAAACCTCAAAAGGGCATTTCAGGATTTAGAAAGACTCCTAATTACTGAATTGAACGTCTCTTATAATATAATAGCTTTGGAAACCTACATAGAGAAAGGACTTTTTCCTAGAGGATTAAGGGTATTAATAACACCTTCCTGTGGTCTGGAAAACTTTTGCTTTAAAGAAGACTGGCCCAAGTTATAGCCCATAGTTGTGCTACTGACTTTATAAAATTAATTATTAAAGCAGATATAAAAAACATCAGGAAATTACCAAAGAACTAGGGAAAGCAAAGGAGACAGTGGAAAAGCTAAAGGAATCAACTGAGTTTGCAATTCTTGCAATTGTTTTTCCTTGTTTAATAAAAAAAAGTATCTGAGGATCAGTGGCAGGATTTTTAGGACAGTAAATTAATAAAAAGGGAACTAGGAGAGCTTCAGTAACAGACGTACTAGAATAGCTGTATAAGTGCAGTATAATGTGGGGAGTAGTGCAATGCAGTGGCTGCAGGACAGCCATATTCAGGCAGACCTTCTGGATGCTGAGGTGCTGCCCTATCCACATGCATCTCTCTGGACTGTGGAATGAGGAAGCCAGACTCAAAGTGGGTGTAAACTGGGTCAGGAGTACCATCACCCCTATCCAGAGACCACCCAGACCAATGCCACTGCCTCAAAAGATGCCGAGAATGAGGAGCACTTGGATGACAGTGGGCTCGGGGGGGTTAGAGCGGTCAGGCAGAGGCACATCCCAGATCCTATTCCACTCAAGAACTCATATGTCACACTGGCAAATGGGGACAACCAAATAGAGGTACCAGAGAAGTGGAAGGAAAGGATGTGGAGGTTAGCCAAGAGGGTGACCTCAATGGGGAGAGCAGTGGACCCCAGAAAGGAGGAAGTGAATCCTGGTGGGGGACTCCATCATAAGAGGGATCTAGCTAGGAACACAGGAGGGGGAGGACAGGCAGGTGAGGTGCCTACCAGGTGCCATGGCATGGAGGGATGGGAGGAAGATCCTGGGGATCGCTGGGAATGCAAGACAGGAGGGTGAACTGGATGTCATTATCCACCTAGATACTAATGACCTGGTGAATGGGGAGCCAAAAGAAGTTCAGGAAGAGTTTAGGAAATTGGGGAGGGTTCTCAAGCAAGTAGCTACTTCTGTCACCTTCTTGGAAGTACTACCTGCGAGAGGCATGGGAGAGCATGGGGTGAATGCACCAGGAACTTTAACTCATGGTTGAAGAACTGGTGCTGTGAGGAAGGGTTTGGATTCATTGGTGACTGGGGACCCACCTGGAGGGATGGAGGCTTGTTCAAGCCTGATGGTCTGCATCCATCCTGGAGGGGAATCCAAGTACTCAATGATAAGTTTAAATGCTACATGGGCAAGCATTTAAACTAGCCAAGAGGGTGGCAGGCCAGCAAGGGGGATACCTAATTACCCACCCCCCACAGCTAGCAGTGGAACCAGTGAACTGGAGGAGTGGCTCTCTCTACAAAGCAGTCTGCAAAAAATGGAGATAAGTGCCCAAGAGGTGGATAGGCAGAAAAGGGGCAAAATTCAACAGAAGGGCAGACAGCACGGAGAACCAAGGATAAGGAACAACCATGGAAGGGGCAGGAGTAGAATAGCTAAACAGTCTAGGGAGGTCAAATCATGGAAAGCCATGTGTGCCAATGCCAGGAGCATTAGCAACAAGATGGAGGATCTGGAGGCTGTCATGGAGCAGTCGGACCTGGACATTGTGGCCATCACAGAAACCTGGTGCAATGATAACCACTACTGGGAGATGGCCATACCTGGCTACAACATATTCAGAAGAGACAGGGCTGGTAGGAAGGGAGGAGGAGTAGCACTTTATGTGAAAAATGACATAAGGGCCACAGAGATCCAGGAGGAACAAAATGGTGGAGAGATACTGTGGCTTAAGCTGGAAAGGAAAATGGAGCCAGCCATCCACACAGGTGTGGTCTATAGACCACCAGCCCAGGAGGAAGAAACAGATAGGGAGCTGATGCTAGCCATCCAAAGGATGGCAGACAAGGGGTCAGGTAGTGCTGGTTGGATACCTCAATATTCCAGACGTGGACTGGATCATCCCAGCAGCAGCAGCATCAACTAGGAGCAGATTTATCCTGGACTCCCTTCAAGGTGCCTTCCTCAAGCAACTGGTAATGGAACCAACTCGGCAGAAGGCAGTACTGGACCTGGTGCTCACAAACGAGGACAGTGTGATGGGGGTAACAAGGGGAGCATCTGGGGAACAGTGACCACCAATCACTGTGGTTTGAAATCACAGAAGGAGCAGAACCAAACCACACAGAAACACATATCCTGGATTTTAGGGGGGCAGACTTTGGGAAAATGGGGAGATGCTTGAAAGAGGCATTAAGGGGAATGGGGAAGGAATCAGGGGTTGAGGAACAGTGGGCAATATTTAAAATGGGGATTACAAGAGCAACAGAATAATGCATTAAGCAGGTTAGCAAGGGGAAAAGGAAGAGGAGGCCATTATGTTTTTTCAAGGAGGTAGCAGAGAAAGTGAAAGCCAAAAAGATTACATTCAGACAATACAAAAAGACACAGGCAGAAGGGGATAGGGAGAAATACCAGGAGAAGCAAAGGGAGACAGGGAGGTCAGTAAGGGCAGCCAAAGCTCAGACAGAAAAGCACATTGCAAAATCAGTGGGTAGAGGGGACAAAACCTTTTACAGGTACATAAGTGAAAAAAGAAAGGCAAAGGGAGGGATAGTGAGACTGAAGGGGGAGGATGGGGGCCACATGGAGGATGACAACAGTAAAGCTGACATATTGAACATGTATTTCTGCTCAGTCTTTACTGAGGAAGAGGAGGGTAATGGGTCTGAAGGGAGTACAAAGGGTGGGAATGGTGCAGAAAAGGACACAAGTCCCTTTACACAAGAAAGGGTCCTGAAGGAACTGGAAGTAATAAGAATTGATAAAGCAATGGTGCCAGATGGGGTGCACCCAAGGGTCCTTAAAGAACTAAGAAAGGTGGTGGCTGAATCTCTGGCAATCCTGTTTAGCTGATTACTGGAAACAGGTGAGGTACCCAAAGACTGGAGGACAGCAGATGTAGTCCCCTTATACAAAAGTGAGAACAAAGAGGAAGTGGGGAACTGCAGACCAGTCAGCCTCACCTCGGTAGTGGGGAAGATCATGGAAGCACTACTGAAAGAGAGATTGGTGGAACATCTGGTTGTCAATGGACTACAGGACCCAAGGCAGCATGGTTTCACCAGGGGGCGGTCATGTCAGACCAACCTCATTGAATTTTTCGACTTTGTGACTAGGGAGGTGGATCAGGGGAGGGCAGTAGACATGGCCTATCTGGACTTTAGCAAAGTCTTTGACACTGTGCCACATAGAAGACTATTACACAAACTGGGGAATATGGGTGTGGGTAGGACAGTAGTGTGGTGGGTAGGTAACTGGCTGGGTGGCAGGACACAGAGGGTGGTGGTAAATGGTTGTCACTCCACAGAGGGAAGAGTGACCAGTGGGGTACCACAGGGATCAGTGCTGGGACTGGTCCTATTCAGCATCTTCATCAGTGACATTGTGCAAGACCTAGAAGGCAGAATTTCTCTGTTCGCCAATGACACAAAGCTCTGTAACAGAGTAGACACACCAGAGGGTGTAGACAGAATGAGAAGGAACCTGCAGAAACTTGAAGAATGGTCAGGGGTTTGGTAGCTGAAATTCAATGCAAAGAAGTGCAAGTTAATGTATTTGGGGCACAAAAACCCTGGTACAACATATCTGTTGGGGGGTGAGGATATACAGTAGCATGCACCAACCAGGAAAGGGATCTTGGGGTTATCATCTCTGATAACCTCAAGGTAGGGAAACAGTGCAACAAGGCAGCAGGTAAAGCAAATAGGATGCTGGGATGCATAGGTAGGGGCATCACCAGCAGGAAAAGGGAGGTCTTAATTCCACTATACAAGACACTAGTGAGGCCCCACCTGGAGTACAGTGTACAGTTCTGGAGACCTTACCAACCTAAGGACATAGACAGGGTAGAAAAGGTTCAGAGAAGGGCAACAAAGAGAGTACATGGATTACATCACAAGTCCTATGAGTACAGGTTGAAGGACTTGAATATGTACTCTCTGGAGGAAAGGAGGGAGGGAGAGAGGGGATATGATATAGACATACAAGTATCTTACAGGGAGGAATAGGGTACAGGAATACACTATTTTTAAGTGAAAAAGATGTTCCAGGTAGAGGGCATGGGATGAAGTTGGAGGGAGGATGATTCAGAGGAAACAGAACGGGTGGTGGACAAGTGGAACACCCTGCCAGAGGAAGTGATGGGGGCTGAATCAATCACAGGATTTAAGAATGCATGGGATAGACATAAAGGAATTCTGGAGGTCAGGGGTAAGGGGCAACAGACTTCTAGGAAAATATAAAGTGAACTTACAAGCTCAAATGGACAGACTGGGTGGGCCGTAGGCCCTTATCTGCTGACACTGTCTATGTATCTATGGATAAGGAACCGGGTTGTAAAATTAAGAAATACAAGAAGGAGTTGCTCGATAAAAAGCAAACCAGACTCATAAGGGACCAAAATGACTATGCAGCAGGAAATATTTTCAGCTGGCTACCCAACGAGCAGCAGAGGCAAAGGTCCTACAGCAGGGGGAGAAAGCAAAGTAGAAATCACTGAAATAATAAAAAAAGCTCCAATGGAGGAAGAAAAGGATCAGTCCAGTTTTTAGAGAGGAGAAACCAAAAGAAAACCAAAGAAAAGAAGGAGAACAAGACGGGGCCAGAGGGGACGGAGGAAACACAAACCTAGTCCAGAAGAAAACATTAAGGGAATTGAAACTCAGGACCTACAGTATAAATAATTAATCTGTCAAAAGTTGAATTGCCTGAAAGTCGAAGTTCCATATTAAAGAAAGGACTGAACTTTGTGCCTACTTCATCCCATAACGAATTTCAGATACACGTGGACCTATTTAAATTCTTCAAAAAAATATAACTGGAATATTTCTTTGGAAAAAGAAACAGAATGGGTTTTTGAAAATGTAACATTGAGAGACTATGAGGAGGAAGAGGAGCAACACATCCCAGCAATACCAGTTGACACCAACTTTTTTTAAATAGAAAAAGAAATTGCAGATCTTGTCCTGGACACTCAAGATAGGCAAAATATGAACTTGTTGATGGACCTATCGCAGGAAAATGCTAGTGCAGAACATGAAATTAAACTGGAAATTTTCAAGAAGGGTAGAAAAGAAACATATAAAGGTAAAAGTGACTTTTGTTCGGTTGTAATGAATAATAGCATAGCAGCATATGAGAAAGTGGTTAATCAGCAGGTCAATGACCTTCTACATAAGGACAAGAAATACAAGTGTAACAATGTTGCCCCCACTGAGAAACAAGCTTTAGAAGAACTGTTAAAAATAGATAACCATAATAATAAAACCAGCAGGCAAAGGGGGCAACATTGTTATATGATACATAGAACAGTATTAGAAAATGATTCTGAACTTACTTAATGTAGAAATGTACTATAAAAAACGGAACAATATTTATATATTATTTATTTATTTATTAAATTTTGATGACCGGGTAGGCCCACTGGGCCCTGAAGGTCCCTTTTTCAGGGGCGACCCGGAGATAACATTACAGGTTGAGAAGCAGATGAAATTGGTTACAGAGTAAGTGCAGATAATTAAACAGGTTACACACCAATGACAATTTTTCAAAGTCATTTAGATAAGCAAGCTGTGAATTGTATGTTAAAAACCTAGCCTTGAGGTCTATGAGTGTGACGTAAGGCATGTGGCGAGCAGTGGTGAACAAGAGATAGGGTTGGCGTTGTTATGTGGGAGATGGAGGGCTATCAGGTGCCATGACAGTGACAGATGGTAGTTTGGGTCATGTGGGCCTTGAGCTGAGTACGAAAGTTCAGAAGAGAAGGGGCTTCCTGTATTGATGGTGGAAGTTTGTTCCACAGGTGGGGAGCAATATAGGAGAAGGATTTGCCGCCCATGTTAGTCCTAACCCTAGGAATTTCCAGCAGAGTCCAACCTGAGGTTCTAAGCCTCCGAGGGTTGTGTTTGGGAGTTATCATTCCTTCTAGGCTGGGAGGAGCTGCTGGGCTGAATAACTTATATGCCAGACAGAGAAGGGGGTACTATAGCTGAGAAGCGAATGACGGCCACTGCAGTAGGGCCAACATATCACAATGGTGGCTTCTAGAGTGACCATGAGTTGTGAACCAAGCTACCTTGTTGTACAGAACCTGTAGCTGGTTGAACTCCTGTTTGGACAGGCCCTGTAATACTGAGGCAGCGCAGGTAAGTGTTGGGAGCAGGACACTAGAGGCAGTTACAAGTCTAGTTTCTGGGATAAGCTGGTCTTTTAACCGCTACAAGGTCCCAAGTTTGCCATGGATGGTCCTGGTTACTTGGTCAACATGGGTCTTGAAGGTGAGCCTGGGGTCAATTATTAACCCTAGGTATTTTAGGGAGTCCACCATGTCAGTGCTTTTGCCAGTACGCGAGTGAAGCAGTAGGGAGTTGATCCTGTCTTGTCCAAGAGACCTGGGACCAAACAGCATGGCTTTTGTTTTGCCTGCATTGAGAACTATTCTGTTTGATATTAGCCAGGCCTCAAGGGTTGAGAGGTCTGCTTGGAGGAGAGGACCTAGCGCAGACAGATTATCCAAGGAGTGGTAGATGACTGTGTCATCCGCATATTGAACAACCGAGCTGCACCTGCAGTGGAGGTTTGGGTTGTTGGAGAACAGAGAGAACAGGAGGGGACTGAGGATTGAGCCCTGTGGTACTCCCTCCTTTATGGGTAGTGGGTCAGACAGCACACCCTTCCAAATGACCCTCTGTGTGCGACCAGATAGATAGCTCTCAAACCACTTGAGGGCAGGAGGGCCTAGACTGATTTTGTCTGGCTTTATTAGCAGCAGGTCATGGTCCACAAGGTCGAATGCCTTGGACAGATCTATAAAAACTGCACCTGTCAGCTTTCCAGTGTCCACTGCTCTGAGTTGTCAACCGTGAGGTTGGTAAGGGCAGTGTCAGTTCCATGGTTCAGTCGAAAACCATGCTGGGAGGGGGCTAGGAGCTGATGGAACTCCAGGTATTCACAGAGTTGGCCATATACTAGCTTTTCTTGCAGTTTTGCAAGGGTACAGAGCAGGGAGATAAGCCTATAGTTGCTTATGTGTTCTCTCGAGCCGCCCTTATGGATAGCGACCACATTTGCCTGTTTCCACTGGCCTGGAACAGTTCCTTTAATTAGGGATCTATTGATAAGCCATGACAGGGGTCTAGCGAGGGATTGGGCTCCTTCCTTTAGTAGCCTGGGATTGATCCCATCAGGTCCTCCTGAGCCTTTAACTTTCAGAGCCCTTGGAAGAGTTAGGACCTCTTTTGTCTTGACCAGTCTAAGGTGAAATGAGGGTCTATTTGAGTAAGGGGGCTCAGTCTTGTTCTGTGCCAGTGTTGAGAGGGATGGTCCCGATCTGTATCCATTGAGGTTGGTGAAGTGGAGATTGATAGCTAAGGCAATTTGTGGTCCATCGCTCAGAAGCTGACCATTGACCTCAACAGGGCCTAGTTCGGCCTTGGAGTTCCCCCTTAGCAGCTCGTTAATGTGAGACCAAAAAAGCTTGGGGTTGCCTAAACTGTTTTTTTGGAGGTGAGTGACATAATCCCTTTTTGCAAGTTTGGTAGATCTCTTACATTTGTTTCTTAGTGATTCGTATGCCACGAGATCAGCAGGGAGGGAGGAGTGCCTGAACTTCTTCCAGGCTTTGTCCCGACAGATCATCAGGGATTTTACAATTGGGGAGATCCACTTGTATTAGCTTCCCTTTGATCTGAGTGTTTTGAGTGGGGCAAAGAGGGTGGCTGCCTTAGTGAGTGAGTCACAGAAATATTCCAGGGCCTCATCCAAGGTTGGGAGGAGCCGGATGGGGCTCCAATCCAGGTTATTGAGGTGGTCATTGAATTGTGCCACCGTGAAGTTTGAGTAGTCATGGGTGATGAGTATCCTAGGTTGTACCTTAGGTGCTCTATTCTTCCAGATATAGAATATAGGGGAGTGGTCACTCAGTGTGTTGGCCATTAGACCGGCTTTCTGGATGTTTAGAGGGTTTGACACCGGTGCCCAGTCCAGGATGGTGTGGTTCCCCATTTTGGGGTTTAGTCTGGTAGGTTCTGAGATAACTTGTACTAGGTTTGCCTCTTGGGTCACTGCAGCAAAGACTTTATTAGTGTCATGGACCCAGTTTAGGTTGAAGTCTTCCAAGATAAGGAGCTCCATAGAAACCTCTTTGACCATAGTTTTTGTGATACCCTCCAGGGATTGGAGAGCAGTCTTTGGAGGATTGTAAATACAGCCTATTGTGAGGTACGTGACCCAGGGTAATGTGAATGAATATTGATTCACCATCTAGGTTGTTATCTTGGTTCAGCGGCAGGTGCGACACCATAAGGGTGTCCTTCACATAGATTAGTAAACCACCGCCTCTCTTAGTCACCCTATCCTTCGTGTAGGTGATAGATCCTTGGGCCATGACCTCATGATCAAGGATGTTTGCCTTAAACCAGGTCTCTGAGATGGCAAGGATATCTGGCTTGTAGAGATCAGGCCAGGCTTGTACCTCTTCAATTTTTGGTCTGAGGCTACAGACATTCAGGTGCACTATCCTCAAAACCTTGGAGGCTATCCAGTGAGCGTCCTGGGAAGAAGATATAAAGAGGTTGGCAGTTGGAGGGCCTGGGTTGGGCTGTACGTCTCCTGCCCGGAGCAGTAGTACTGCCATCAGACAAAGTAACTTTGGGCTGATCAATGGGATTGGATATCTGTGGAGCCTTCTGCTTGTAAAGTGGAGTGTCTTATAGTGTATGCCCCTTCTTACCAGCTCGTGAGCTATCAGAAGTGCATGTGCTCTACAGGGAGGCATCAAGTCGCAGTGGCCCTTAGGAGGAGAGTCATTGTGAGAGGGATCCTTGATGTCAGGTTCACCCTGACATATGGTCCTGTCCACCCAGAGTAGGGACATTATATAGATTACAGCCAGGAGTACTCCCCTATTTGGGAGAGAGGCACAGGACTTGTCAGCACACCACAACTTAGGGCAGGGTTGGCCGTGGGCTAGAATATATTCCCTGGGGCCATGTTGGTGAAACAAATGCACCCTGTGTTAAGGGTGGGTGCAGAACCTATCAGAGGCACTCTTATAGTTGTCAGATTAGAACTCAATCTGGTAATGGCTAGCAGACAACTTTTGGCTTACATTGACACCTTACAGTATATAAAATAGGTGGACAGCACAGCCTTATCCTGTAAATGAATCAGCTAACATCATGCTTCAAACCGTATACATGAATAAGTTATACTAGCAGTTGTAGATAGACTGTTAAGGGCATGCACAATAGTAACAGCAGGACTGTCGTAAGTTAAGCATAGGCTGGCTGGAGGGGCAAATATTAGATAGACAGAAGGAGGTTGTTTAGCCTAGCCTACTGGCACTGGAAACTCAGCAACCAGTCTGTCAGTGGCTGGTGGGTGTGGTCTGAGATCATTTAAGGTGAGGAGGAGCGGTGTGGGTGGGTGGGAATATTTGCCCCTGGTTCACCGCTCTGACTAGCCACACAGACAGGGTAGTAAGCAATACAATATACAACTTTAGATATGTCCCGGTTTTTCCACTCCAACAAGCTGCAACAACAGTTACGCGGCAGCTGAAAGTTTAATTATGTCCCTGGGTCTCTGCTACGACAATCCACACAGAAACAGGTACGTGGCAGCTCCAATTTTAAAATTGTCTGCTCCAACTTGCCAATCCAATTAGGTGCTGAGCAAAAGTCCAGGCTTCCTTTTCTTAGAAAAAAAAAGGAAAACGAGTTAATGGCAGCAAACGGGCTCCTGCTCAGGAGCAGAGGAAGTTTTCTTTTGAAATCGGTAGTCGAGTTCAGCGGACGAGCTCCTGCTTGGAAGCAGGGGAAGAATGGCTTTTGTTTTGATCATGAGGGAGGTTGACCCAGCAAGGAGCAGTTAGCCGTTGTCTCAACCCCACTGTTTGCTGAAGTTCAGCGGTTCGGGGGGGGGGGCACCCACTTGCAGAGAGGTAGCCCTCTCCTCCCGGGTTCGGCTAGCAGCAGGCTGTGATTGAGGGTCGCAGGGCTCCGTTCAGATCTTTGTGGAGGCCTAGCCTGTGGCATCACAAACCAGCATGGTCCAATCAGGCACTGAGGTAGGGCATTTAAATTTTGTGCCCAAACTCCCTTGGTCCATGGAAGCAGAAGAACAGTGTGGTTACTCCCAACTGCTCCAAATTGCGGAAAGTTTGCCCCGGTTCACTGCTCTGACCAGCCACACAGACAGGGTAGTAAGCAAAACAATATACAACTTTAAATGTATCCCCGTTTCTCTGCTTCAGCAAGCCACAACAACAGTTACGCGGCAGCTGAAAGTTTAATTATGTCCCTGGGTCTCTGCTCTGACAATCCGCACAGAAACAGGTACGTGGCAGCTCCAATTTTAAAATTGCCCGCTCCAACTTGCCAATCCAATCAGGTGCTGAGCAAAAGTCCAGGCTTCCTTTTCTTAGAAAAAAAAGGAAAACAAGTTAACGGCAGCAAACGGGCTCCTGCTCAGGAGCAGGGGAAGTTTTCTTTGGCATTTAAGAAAACAAATGTTAGCTCTATTACAGGATGCAGTTAAGGAGGGAGACATAACAGAAAAAGAGTTTGAATTTATGTGGAACAATGATCCTGTGACACCAACCTTTTATGCACTTCCCAAAGTGCATAAAAGTGTCACTGACCCACCAGGGAGACTGATAGTCTACGGGATAGGGTCTCTTGCCGAGAAAATGGGCACATTTATAGATTATTTTTTATAACCCTCTTATGGAATTGCCCTCCTATCTGAAAGATACAGGAGACAGCATCAGTAAACTTAACAACATAAAATGTTCAGAGAACAATATCTGGTTAACTGTAGATGTAAAAGCCCTTTACTCCTCGATTAGACACAGGGATTGTATTAAGGCTTGCCAGTTTTACTTAAGCAATAATGCCCGACAGGGTGTGTGTCATGCTGGGATAACGTCACGCCTCTGGTGGTTGGGCACGAGGCCGCAGGCTGAGCACGACCAGCTAACTGGTGACGTTATCCCAAACATTACACCCTGAGGGCATTATTGCTATTATACAATGGCTCATTGTTATATATAAAATAAAAAAATAGTTTTAAAGAATGTTTTCATTAGTATGGAAAAATATTTTTGTTTCTCAAGAGGAGATACCAAAAAAGGGATCATCGGGATCATCCATATTGGGTCACAGTGTGAGACTAGACCCGTGATGTTGTACTGGGATAACATCGTGGGTTCAGTCTCAGACTGACCAATCAGAAACCAGGATTCTTTCTTGCCATTATATAATTAGAGAATAGTGAATATGTGACAGTTACTCCAGTAAGATTTCTATTACAGGCACTTGATTTGGTGCTGACTCACGAAACGTTTGAATTTGACAACAAGCATTATCTACAGCATTGGGGCAGTCATGGTCCCCACATACCCAAACTTATTTCAAGGACAGTGGGAACTTACACACATCTATAATCTGATGGTAAATCCTTTCCATAAAAACATTGTTAAATGATTTCGATACATAGATGATTGTCTATATATCTGGGAAATCTGGGAAGGCAGTGAACAAGAGATAATTTATATATATATATATATATATATATATATATATATACTGTATATATATATATATATATATATATATACACATATAAGTTTTTTTACATTTTCCCAGTTTTCTCCCTGACCTGGGACCTGGCAATCACAGCAGTGCATGCACATGGAGGTGTACAAGCACTCCAGGTGCCAGCTTGGCCCATTCCACCCCAACCCCGCCAATTGCCACCACCGCCTCCCGCCTACACTACCCATCGGACCTCCTCCACCTGATGGGAGTGGAACTACTGGGGGGGCAGACAACCTCCTTGGGAGGGGAGAGGAGAGCTGCCTTTCAACTACTCAATCCTGCTCCCTCCCTTCCCCCACGACCTGAGGTTGTTCTTGAACCCGGGTTGCTGGCCTGATGCGAGTTAAGGCTTCCAGTGCCTCAGTGCTCTGCTCCACCAGGCTGGCTGAGGCAAAAAATATTGTGGCATGGCTGAACAGTAGTACCCTAAACCTCAAATTTACTTACACCATAGGGAAATGAATTGTGGATTTCATAGCTTTAACACTTATAGGAATCACAGCAACACATAAAATCACCACTGAAGGGTTCCATAAGAGCACAGCAACTAATTCTGTGCTAAAATTTGAAACTGCACATCCGCAAAGTCTTAAAAAGTCCATTCCATGTTGCCAGATGTGTACAAGAAGAAACTGCACTGAGGACACTGACTTTGAAGAGTAGGCAGTGGAACTAGGAGACAGATTCATGAAAAGAGGATACAGTAAGGAACTGATAACGAAAGTGCATTAAGATGCTAGTCAAAAAACATAAAAGGACTTAGCAGTGAATGTAAAAAATAAAATGACTGCTGACAAATGGGGACCAATAACCTTTTCAACAGAATTTAATCCTGTAGCAGGGTCTATAGGAAATATGATCTGGAAAAACTGGCCCATTTTGCTAGCAGACAATGAGGTTGGGGAAGTGGTTGGGGGGACACCTCGAGTCACTTTAAAAAAAGTTCAGAGCATAAGAGACCTAGTTGTTTATAGTCACTTCCACAGCCCCCAAAAACAGACACACTCCTCAACATGGCTCCCAAGCAGACCAGCAGGGACTTAGAAATGCACCAGATGCAACATATGCAAATTGTTAACCCTAGTAAAGACTTAGGTGGATATAAGGGGAACTTACACATCAAAATTAGAGACCTCATAACATGCAGTACCACCTTCATATTCTACCTTTTATGGTGTGCATGTGGGTTAGGGTACAGTACATAGGGAAAACCATCCGCTCCTTTAAAGAGTGAATACAGGAGCACATAATGTCTGTGATTAACAAAAGCATGGATAAAGCAGTGAGCAGGCAATTCATGGAGAGATGATGGAGATACAGAAGATTTACAATGCGTAGGCATTGAGTATGTTAAAAGTGGACCTAGAGGCGGGGATTGTCCGAATACCTTACTACAACGAGAATAATTTTGGATTCGCAAACTTAATACTGTCAATTCAAAGGAGCTAAATGATTGGGGAGACCTGAAACCATATTTAAAGAAGTGAGAAAATAAATGACAAGATAGTCAAACTGCAGCACTTTGCCCACCTCCTTACCCCTCCCTGGCTCTGCCCCTTGCCCACTAGACCTCTTCCTACCCTCCTTTCTCCCTGCCGTCTGTGCTCTGCTCACCTAGTCCTCCCATTACCAATGAATCCTTTCCTTTCCATGTCTGCTTATCTTCTTGACATGGGCATACATTGTACAATGCCTCAGCATGCCTAGTGCTTATGTTTGAATTCTGTAACCTCCATGAATATTTTTCTCAGTGTTTATATATTTGTGCACAGTATTGTACCTTGTCTTCTAATGTATCTGACGAGGAACCTTGCATTGAGCATCTGCTCACAGGTATTATCCAAGAACTGAATAAATTAAATAGATAAAAAGTTAAGAAACACCAAATAGACCCCCCCCTACGCCCACACCTATACTGTGCCACTTATTACTTAAAACTGTCCAACACAGATTAAAGATTCTATATAGGTTGAATGTGGACTCCAGATCCACCCCGTGTTTTGACCTCCCAGAAATAGATCAAATAATTTTTAAGTTTAAAAAAAAATAGAATTAGGAACAGCAATTCCCTTGTAAATGACCCATGCACACATTAACAGGAGATAAGGAGCACAGAGGCATGTGAGGTGAAATTCGCATTGATGCTAAAAAATAACATGTCTGAATAGCAATGCAGTACATACTGCAGAAAGAGTTAAGCGAATATCCCCAACAAATGAGAGCATATCTTTAGTATGTAAATTTTACAAGTAAAATGTATAACAAACTTATTGTTAAATGTTGTCTCCACTTGGCCAAATGTATGGGAATAGAGTGATAGCTAATACAGGAGATCAGTAAGTTGATAAAACGAACGAAAGCCACAACATGCTGTCTAACTGCGAACTGTGTTCTGCTTCCTTTGTAGGACCAAATCGCTCTAGTCAGAAAAGAATGAAAATGTTACATCATGAAAGCGAACAGTAGATCCCCGAGGAATTTGCCTTGAAAGGGAAAGGAGTAATCACTAAAATGGTTAAAACATTTAAATAAATTTCATAATATAATAACTTGAGCCTTATAACTTTGATCAACTGACTATTGCATTTTTTTAATTTCCCTACTATATATATATATATCTGTATGTAACTAGTAATAACATAAAGAAACGCCATATTAGAATTGATAGATACGTTGCTCAGAGTGGCCAGGGAACAACAGCTGTTACTACATTCTTAAAGACTGATGCACTTCTTTTGGACCTATCATTCTCCATAGGGAATAGACACAAAGCATTTGATGGAGTACAGGAATTGCAGAAAGGTCTTGGAATTGTTCACTCCTTGCTGCTACTGGCTAAGCTGTGCCTAGTTTATGGGGTGGGGGTAAAACTTTTTACATTTCTAACCCCCCAATGCTGGGAAATGGGTGTTGGAAGAGGAATGCAGAGTTCCAGGCTGGTGGTGCTGATCCTTCAGAAGAATCGGATGGCTGAGTAGTTGGGCAGGTAAGTATTGGAACCTGGTGCTTTACTTTCCTCCCCGATTCTGGTTAATATATGTTTAAATGCAGCTGGTCTTTCACTTAGTAATACTCACCTCCTTCTTTGTATAATATATACTGTATGTGGTTTTAACAACATAGAGTTTGTTTTTGTATTTTAACATATTTTAAGCTATACGCACTTATAAAATGGTGGGGACAATGTAACTGAAGGAATTGGGCAACAGAACAATTGTTTTCATTCTTTTGTAGGGCTTTATGCGTCACAATAACTTTAGCCCATACTACTCCCACTGGCATGCTTTCAAACTTTGCATTCCGCCATTGCAGGGAATAGTAAGCAACCAATATTGGCTTTGGCTTTTTGTTCTTTCCACAGCCTAAGGTAAGAAGTTGTTTCAGAAATACTAAGAAGGGTTATCCCCTGTTTGAAGGCATTACATTACTCTTTAACAACAGTTTTAGATATGGGGGCTTTAATAGCCTGTAAATGCCGTGATTCAGTTTTCTTAACTCTTTTACAGTTACCCACTGCTGTGAAGTAGTAGCAATTTTTGGCTATAATTAATGTAGTACGCTGTATCCTTGCTATCCCCAGATGATTTACCACAAGAAACATGAAATTATGTGATCTGTGATAGCGATTTTCCTATATGCCTTTAAAAGAATAATACAGTCAAATGCAAAAACATGTTGTGCAGAGTGCTTTGATTTGTGTGTTCAGTCCTGGTGTGTCCTTCCCTTTGTTTGCTATTAGGGGTTTTTTTCTCAGTTTGCCTACTAGTTTTATGGCTGTGGGGATCTCTACATTACCATGGTTTATTGTTCGTTTTCCTACAGTGCCTCCTGTCCCATGTGACAGTGATGCATCCAGGACCATAGATTTAGCGATTACTGGTTTACAGTCACCTTTACAGATGTACTACTATGATTTTTTTTTTTTGGAACTCAGCTTTATTGAGGCAATTCATACATTTGCTTTCCATATCATACATCTTATGATCTCCACAGTAATCATTCACCATGAGAAAACAAACTCTGTTGTACAACATTACATATGAATGTGTTCCAAATTCCATTTGTCAAAGACTAGACAATTCTCTTACAGTGGAGACTATGTACTTATAATACATCCTGGCGTTAAAAATTTTTTCTTAAGTTTACAGTTCAACCAATTGGTTCTTGGAAAGAGGCAGTTTCATGTGTTTGCCCTAGTAACAGCTGAGTGGTCACAATAACAGCAATTGGCTCCGGAGCCTGAACCCAAGGTTCCAGAGCTTGGGCCTTACCTACATGGCCCCCGGGTTTTACTGCATCTACCCCCCCGCTTCCTGGAGCCTTAACCACAATCTTTGATGGCACAGGTCCCTCCTCTCCATAACATAAGTGGGATTTCTCCGACTTTAACCGAGTACCTTTTAACTAGAAACATAAACATAGAAACATAGAATTTGACGGCAGATAAGGACCGCTTGGCCCACCCAGTCTGCCCATTTCCCTACCTACTGGATAAGCTGCAGATCCTAGTTAACCAGCAGCCTACTTCTTCCTACCCCCACCCCCTAGAATTGCCTTATGACTGTCCCATGCATGCTTGAATTCCACCACTGATTTTGACTCCACAACCTCCTCCGGAAGGCCATTCCATGCATCCACAACCCTCTCTGTGAAAAAATACTTCCTTAAATTACCTCTGAGCCCCCCCTCTATCTTCAAATTGTGCCCTCTTGTTCTCGCACACCTCTTTTTTTGAAAGATGCTACCCTCTTGGACTTTGTTGATTCCCTTGAGGTACTTGAACGTTTCTATCATGTCCCCCCTCTCCCTCCTTTCCTCGAGGCTATACATATTAAGCTCCTTTCATCTCTCTTCATATGTCTTCCGGTGCAGACCCTGCACCGTTTTAGTTACCCTCCTCTGGACAGCTTCCATCCTGTCTAGGTCTTTGTGGAGATTGGGTCTCCAGAACTGCACACAGTACTCCAGATGGGGTCTCACCAGCTGTCTGTACAGAGGGATAATAACTTCCTGTTTTCTACTGGTGATGCCTCTCTCTATGCATTCCAGTATCCCCCAGCCCTCCTTGCTGCCCTCTCACATTGCTTGCCCACCTTTAGGTCATCTGATATGACTACCCCCAGGTCCCTTTCCATTTTTGTTGTTGTTAGTATCTCACCCCCCATTGTGTACTCTTCCCTTGGGTTTTTGTTTCCCAGGTGCATTACCTTGCACTTCTTAGCATTGAATCTAAGCTGCCATACATTTGACCATTCCTCTAACCTTGCCAAGTCCCTTCTCATCCTTTCCACCCCACCCTGTGCATCAACTCTGTTGCAGATCTTTGTGTCATCTGCAAAGAGACATACTTTTCCTGCCAGTCCTTCTGCAATGTCGCTTATAAAGACATTGAAGAGGACTGGTCCTAATACTGAACCCTGCGGTACCCCACTAGTAACCCTCCTTTCTTCTGAGTGGACTCTATTTACTATTACTCTCTGTGTCCTATTCTCCAGCCAATTCTTTACCCAGCTGTCATCTTGGGACCCACTCCCAGGCTGGCTAACTTGTATATTAATCTTTTGTGTGGGACTGTGTCAAATGCCTTGCTAAAGTCTAGGTAGGCCATGTCCACAGCCCCTCCCTGATCTACTACTTTGGTCACCCAGTCAAAGAAATCTATCAGATTGGTCTGGCATGACCTTCCCGCTGTGAATCCATGCTGCCTAGGGTCCTGGCCCTCTGGCCTCTAGATACTCGACAATTCTTTCCTTCAGAAGTGATTCCATCATTTTCCTATCACTGAGGTTAAACTAACAGGTCTGTAGTTTCCTGCTTTGCCTTGCTCCCACTTTTGTGAAGGGAATCACATCTGCCCTCCTCCAGTCCTCGGGTACCACCACATCCTCGCTGATTTCTTAAAAGGGTAGTCAGTGGTGTCACTAGTTCTACCTTAGTTCTTTTAGAATTCTGGGATGAATCCCATCAGGCCCCATTGCTTTGTCCACCTTCAGTTTTAAGAGTTCTTTCAGAACCTTTCTTCTGTAAATGGGCTGGTATCAACTTCTGTATCCAGAGTGTTTCTACTATTTGTTTTATGTACCTCCCCCTCTTCATTTGTAAATACTGAGCAAAAATATTTGTTTAGTATCTCTGCCTTTTCACAGTCTCCCTCTGCCCACCCTCCCTCCCCTTTATTAAGCCTCACTATCCCTCCCTTGGTCTTCCTTCGCTCCCTGATGTACCTATAAAAGGTTTTATCCCCCTTCTTAACCGAGTTGGCTATCTTTTCCTCGGTTTGGGCCTTTGCTGTTCTGACTGCCTTCCCAGCCTCCTTTTGTTTTAACTGATACAGTTCTCTGTCCTGCTCCTTCTGCGATTCCTTGTACTTCCTAAATGCTTTCTTTTTCTCTTGAACCTTCACTGCCACTTCCTTTGAGAACCATAGTGGTTTCTTACATCATTTTGTTTTGTTTATTTGCTTCACACAAAGGCTCGTTACCTCTGTGATGGCAGTTTTTATTATTCCCCATTGTTCTTCCACCCTCCTTCCTGCCCATTTGCTAGTGCATTCCTTAGGCACTCACCCATTTTGGCAAAGTCAGCCCTCCTAAAGTCCAGTACTTTTGTCTTTGTATGACTTGACTCTATTGCTGTGTTTATTGTGAACCATACTGTTCGATGGTCGCTAGTTCCCAGATGGCTACCCACTTTACATCTGTGATCCTCTCTCCATCTCCATTTGAGAGAATCAAGTCTAATATTGCTCCCTCTCGAGTGGGCTCCAGTACTAGTTGTCTAAGGCATGTTCCTGTAGGGCATCTAGAATAACTCCACTCTTCAAGTGGCAGCTGCAACTGCACTCCAGTTAACATCTGCATATTCAGATCACCCATCAGCAATATCTCCTTTTCTGCCATTCTAAGTGTACTTTCTATCATTTCCTTGTCCATTTCCTCCCCGAAGGGTCTATGCTCTAACCCCTGTGCGGATTGTGGTGCCATTGCCTGTCTCCAAATTTACCTGAGTGCTTCTTCCTCCCTGTTTACCCTTTTGTTCTGTTGCTTTTATTCCTTCCTTATGTAAGAGCTACTCCTCCTGCTCTTTTACCCTCCCTGTCCCTCCTATAGATAGTGTATCCTGGTATGTTTATGTCCCAGTCATGGTTTTGTGTGTACCATGTTTCTGTGACTGCCACGATATCCAGATGTTCCTCCTCCATCAAGGCCACTAATTCAGGAAGCTTGTTACCCAGACTACGGGCATTGGTACTCATTGCTCTCCATTTTTTGATGGCTTTACCTTCTGTTGCAGCATCCCCCACTGACCGTTCTATCTCGGTCTTTTCTCATTAGTACCCTGTTTTGAAGGGAGAGGCTGGGATTTTCCTGCTGCTTGTCAGTGCCTCCCCCTTTGACTAGTTTAAAAGCTTGCCAATGAAGCATTTAAACCGATTGCTCAAAAGACTTGTTCCCTTCCTGGACAGATGCAGACCATCCTGCCAGTATAGGCTGGTGTCCCTCCAGGTGGAACCCCAGTCCCCAATGAAGCCAAACCCCTGTGCTCCGCACCATTTTTTCAACCATTCATTAAACTGCATGGTGCTAATTACCCTCGCCTCCCCCATGCCTTTGACAGGCAGCACCTCTGAGAAGGATACTGTGTGTGCTACTTGTCTTAGGCCCTTCCCCAACTAACTACCCCTAATGGTTGGATTCCTCTCTGCTAAGCCAGGATTCCCAGCCATTCCATCTCTCCACATGTTTCTCCCATTTGAGGTGTAATTTTGCCGTAATGGATTCCATTAGCACCACTTCCTTCATCCTATGGACCCACTCTACCCTACTTGGGGGTTCCGGCTCCAACTGCTTCCCAGTCATACATTTCATGGCTACCACAATCATGGTCAGAAGTCCCTTCCTAACTTCTGCGGTTTGGTGTGTCACAGTTGGAAGGCCTAGGACCCAGTCTTCGAAGGTCAGAGGGATATTGATTCTAGTTATATTATATACTATTTCTTGTATCTCTCTCCAAAAAGAGGTAAGCATGGGGCAGCTCCAAAAGATGTGCTAGTAGCTACTCGTTCCCCCACATTTCCTCCAACAACCATCATCTTTAGAGGTTTTATAATGCTTAGCTATTATAGGGGTGTGGAAGAATCGCATTAAAACTTTCCAAAAGAATTCTTTCCAGATTGGAGCAGATGTAGCCTTCCACAGCCATTTTAACCCTTGGGACCAGTCTGAGTCAATAATTGTAATGGCCGCCTCCATCTCCCACTTTCTCTTAAGAGTCCCCAGTGGATTTCCTTCTCTACTGGACAACAGTTGATAAATGCAGGAGATATAGCCAGTGTGGCCTGCCACCATCACCACCCCGTATAGGAAATTCTCCCAGCTGGAGTATGGGTGGGAAAGTCTCCTGACATGGTCCAGGGAGTTTATAAAATGTCTTACTTGCATATAGCGTAGAAATTCTGAATTTGGCCAGCTAAATTTCTCCTTCGCCCTTTGAAATAAAATGCAGTGACCTCTCTCTATAAATTGAGAGAACCTAGTAATCCCCTTGGCAGACCATCTGGCATATCCCAAATCTAGGGATGGTGGAAAGAATTTGGATGTGTACCAAGTCAGGGAGAGGGGCCCAACCCCAATGGGGTATCCAACCTCTTCCGGAGTCTACCCAGTACATATAGCCTATATGAAACCCATCTGTTCCCGATCTGCCTATTATAGTCAGGTGAAGCATCTGTCAAAATTAGTGAAAAAAGTGCCTGTCCCTTAAAGCCGGATCTTCAATGTCATACCATTCTGATGTAACCCTCTGCTTGTCCCATGTCATAAGACCGTCTGCCTGAGCCGCCAAGTAATAAGAGTATAAATCTGGGAGCCCCAACCCGCCCTCTTCCTTTGGTAGTTGAAGAATAGCTCTAGCAATCAATGTTTTTTTATGGTTCCAGATAAATCTGGACACATCCTTATTCAGTTTAGACCAGAACCTATTCGGAATATGGATGGGGAGACACTGGACTAAAAACAGTAGGTGTGGCAATACATTCATCTTAATGACTTCTACCCCCCCTCAACGAGAGGGGTAGCAATCTCCACCCGGCCATGTCTTGTTTAACTGACCTCCATAACTTTACATAATTTGCTGAAAACAGCTTAGATGTGTCTGACATAACCTGGATGCCCAAGTGCCTAATCTGGTTATTTGGAGCCCATGCAAAGGGGAACCTCTACCTGAATTCCACCGGTGGGGGCAAGCTTAAAACCATTGCTTCAGATTTTAGGGAGTTCATTTTATAGCCTGAAATCTCCCCAAAGGAGCACATAACTTCCACCAGGGGGAGTAAAGATTGCTCTGGGCTGGACAGGGAAAAAAGTGAATTGTCAGCATATAAGACAATTTATGTTTCATACCCCCCCCAATGTAATTCCTTTAATCCGAGTCTCCTGATGAATCTTAGCAGCCAGGGGTTTGATTCTCAGTGCAAAACGTAGGGGTGATAGGGGGCAGCCCTGCCATGTTCCCCTAGAAACTTGGAAGGGACTAGTGCTAATTCCGTTAACTCTAACAAGGGCTTCTGGTTCAGCTTAAAGTTGGGAGATAGTTTGAAGGAATTTGGGGCCAAAATTCATAATTTCCATGGATTTACTACTATGATTTTAAGTCAGATTCCTTATTCAGTGGACACTGAAGGTTAACCCGCAACATAGCAATCACTTGAGGTCTAATTAAATGTGTATTCTATTGTCTTTGAAGGCACATACCTTGTCCACCTGAACAGATTGACACAACAACGAGCTTTGGAGAAATGGCCATAGCCATGTGTTTATTAACAATTGAATTATCAATATACATTAGCCTCAGTGTAATGTGCACTGCTAGGTAGCCTTGGAAGCAATCTTGCTCCCCATAGAGCAGATAAATCATTGATGGTTGACCCTCCCTCCTTACGGGAAGGGGGCACCTTACCATCAAACAAGACCCCATGAGGGCAACAACCTCCGGGCATGAGGGATGGCTCAATGACCAGCTGCGGCTTAATCCTCCCCATCAGAGGACCCTCCATGCCACGGGCAGATGCCTGAAGAGGATGTCATCCGAACTCCAGCCATCAGGCCCGCCCTCTTGTCAGCCTCAGGGAGATCTGGCTGGCCAAGACACGTGATCCCCGTTATCCCCTCCAAACAGCCTTCCAAGACTACCAAGCCACCACTTACATAGTATGCATGACTGTGACACCTACCTAACTGATCTCTAGCCTAACTTGTCAACATACTCCCCCCTTGCTGGAGAAGGCGAAAAACTGGAAAACCCAGTGGGATAAAAAAATGGAAATTCCTTCTCAACCCCTAAGGTGATCCCCCATAGTGGGACAGCAAGTTCCCTTTGCCTCCCCCCATGTTCCCCCCTGCTTTTACGAGGTTGAGGTTTGGGTGGGATGCGACCTGGGACAGGGAGAAATGAGGAGGAATTCCTCCAGCGCAGCCCTTCTTAAAGGTTTAGCCCCTCCCTGTCCCTGGTCTCAAGCTCCCTCCCCCCAGGAACCCTATCCCTTCCCCCTCCACCCCTTCTGGGTGGTCCTACTTGCCTCTCCTCGTCCATCCAGGTGGTCTTGGCAATGCCCCCAGACAAAGTCCCACCTGCTGCGATGCCTTGCTGGCTCCTTCATTGTCTTTGAGGGCACATACCTTGTCCACCTGAATAGACTGACACAAAAACAAGCTTTGGAGAAATGGGCCACAGCCATGTGTTTATTAACAATTGAAATATCAATATACATTAGCCTCAGCTTGATGTGCGCAGCTAGGTAGCCCTGGAAGCAATCTCGCTCCCCATGGAGCAGATAAATCATTGATGGTCGACCCTCCCTCCTTATGGGGGGGGCTGCCTTACCATCAAACAGGACCCTTCAAGGGCAACAACCTCTGAGGCATGAGGAATGGCTCAATGACCAGCTGCAGCTTAATCTTCCCCCATCAGAGGACCCTCCATGCCGCGGGCAGATGCCCGAAGAGGGTGCCATCCGAACTCCAGCCATCAGGCCCACCCTCCTGTCAGTCTCAGGGAGATCTGGCTGGTCAAGACATGTGATCCCCTGTTATCCCCTCCAAACAGCTTTCCAAGACTACCAAGCCGCCACAGGGTGAACGCTACCCAGCTCAACCACCCACAAGCACTTCAAGCCAATGCTTTCTCCACTGCCCTTTGTATGTCCTTCAAGAACAGATTTAACCCTTCTTCTGACAGATGCACTCCATCTTCTCTGTGCAGACCTGGCCTTCTTACTGTCAGTTCTGGGTGCCTTTCTATTGACCCCTCCAAAGGGTCCATAACCGGCCGCATTGATGCATTCTGCAGCCGACGCACCTTCTGTATTGCCTTGATGTTCCAGGTGTGCTGCCATTGCTGCCTTTGAACTGTGTCAGACCAGATTATATGCACCCATGGCCACTACTGTTTCAGCATTGCCAGGTCCTTCCGCATCCTATCCTTTAACTCTCTCACAGTTATAACTCCCAGATCATTACCCCCAAATGGATGACTAAAACTGTGGATTATACCCTCTGCTGGGGTTTGGAATGCAATGCTGTGAGTAATTCGGGCCATCTCATCCCACGCTATCCCAACCAAAACACCTCTACCTGTTCAGGTGCCAAGAGCAAGTTCTCTTCTCCTTGGTACTGCCTTGCATGAATGGCTGCCCAATGGATGTACGAGTGGCCACAAATCGAAATCTGCGCTGCTCGGGCTGCAACACCTGTCCAAAACAAAGCAAGAGAGAGTTATAAAGTGTGGTTTAACATATTTTTTGAAAGCCTGTGACCTCCATCTACCTAATGCCTGTATCTTGCTATCTGACAAACCCTCTGCCCTTGGATATGACTGCACCAATCCTAAAGGAGTGCAGGTTAAATTGCTCTGCTGCGAGAAGCCCAGCTGATGCAATGTCTTCTGCGATACGTGCCTGAATTGGTACACCATTAGAGTTTCCTCATCCCCTTGTCTAAAGAAAGCCCCCCATTGCAGGGAACTTTTCTGTATAATCTTACACCCATGCTGGGATATCCCACTGGAGCCCATGGGGCGCCGACAAACTGCACCACTGCCCGCAGGCATCTTGGTCAGTCTTGCTCTTCTGTAGGTGGAAAAAGACTCCCAACGTTGTGACCTCAACATCTTTATCTTTCAGTGCCAACTGGATCCCCGTGGCCTTGCTGGACTGCATAAGCTCAGATACTGTAAAGGCCCTGCAAAAATGATACCAAGTAAGCTGTCCTGAACATTCTTGTCTCATCTGGAGACGATCATATCTTCAGAAGCTCCTCCCAGATTTGCTTGAATATAGTAGGGATAATCAGGAGGCGGGTGTCTGAGCTCTTTGGAGCTGTGTGCACCCATCCTTTCAGCATCCTCCAGAGAGGGGAAAGCCCTTGTGGTGTCATAATAACCCCTGGCTTTCTGAAACCAAGCTATGCCGGCTATGTGCTGTTCCACCATCGTTGGTGTAGACCCCCTCATTTTTTGAACTGCACATATTCACACAGATGTGCCACTGGGATAGGCCATGTTACTGCCCACCCTAGCGCACACTGTACCTCCAAAAAACTGTCCAGCCCCCTCTGGTTCATGGTTTGTGTCCTAGGTGCTAGTGAGTTCTTTATTAACTCCCAGGCTTCTGGGTTATCAATTCCCAAAGGAATGCAGGGACTTCCCTGGGCTGGTGGTCCACTGCTGGTGCCAATTCTCAGAACCTTTGCCACTGCAAACAAGAAAGAGCATCAGTGATGCCATTTTCAATACCTGGAATGTGCGTAGCCTGGAAATTGATGTTCAGCAACAAGCATTTTAGGACAAACACCTGCATAAGGTTGCCCATCGGGCCCCTGCCACCTAACTGTCTGTTTATGGCATGCACAGGCCCGGGTGTTGTCAGACCTAAATGTGATGGACGTGTGCTTCAGCAAGTCACCCCAGATCACTATGGCCACTACAATGGGGAAGAATTCCATGACCATAATATGCTTCATAATGTCTAGTCTCACCCAGTCGGGCGGCCGCTGGCCCGCACACCACTTACCTTGCAAATAGGCTCCAAAGTCCAGGCCCCCGAAGTGTCCATGAAGAGTTACAAGTCCTGACTGGACACTGGAACTGGCCACATTGATACCCCATTAGAGCATTGCAAAAAATGCCTGCCAGATGCCCAAATCATCCCACTTTGCTGCTGTGACATGTATTCTGTGGTACGGTTTGGTGCAACCCATGCCTACCCCAGCCAAGCACCTCATGAATGTCCTGCCCATGGGTAGTATCCAGCAGGCAAAGTTCAGATAGCCGGCTAATTGCTGGAACTCACACAAAGTGACTTTGCATGCTTTTTTTTTTTATTGCAGTTTTTTTATTCCTCCCCTCTGTCCTGCCAGCCCTGACCCTTTGGGGCTACCAAGGAGTAATCCTCCTGCCTCCCACTCTACCCACACCTACCTCCAGGGCCCCATGGAGCTTTGGATTGCCCCCTGAGTGGGGACGAGGTGGGGCATGACACCCCATGCTACCATCTTGATGTCTGTCCGGAGGTGGCTGGGTGAGTGGGGGCACATCGGAGGCACACTCTGGGCAGCCCGCCTTCCCGGCACTGGCAGGCATTTCCTCATTTTCTCCCCATCTATGCTGTGTCAGCCCTGATGTCAAGGTGCAATGCACCGACGTTCACTGTGTAGTCTGGCCACTCTTCCCCTGTAGGGCTGCAGTACCTCGAGCCTCTGCTCAGGGTCAGACAAGTTGCTGGCATTGGCCCCCTTCCCCCCAGAGAATACAAGCTGTTGTGGGATGCTCCAGCCATTCTCCCCCGGCTGTCCCTCCAGTGACCCGAGTCTGCCGCCGAACCTGGGTCACTGGCATTGCATGCGGAAATCCAACTGCTGCGCTGACGGGCCAGCTCTGCATGCTTTTATTACTGATTCCAGCTGGGTACACAGGGCTGTCAACTTGTCCTGAGGGAGCTGGAATACCTGCTCCCTTGTGTCAATTTCAGTCCCCAGGAAGGACAGCTGCGTGCATGGCCCTTTTGTCTTATCTTTTGCCAATGGTACATCCAGGTCGGCACACACCTCATGGAAAGCTTCCATGAGCTGAACGCATTGTCCGGAGCTGGCCTTCCCCACAAAGAGGAAGTCATTCAAATAGTGTACCATGTGATCAAGCTGGGCTTTTTGGACCATGGCCCAGTGCAGGAATGTGCTAAACTGCTCAAAGACCGCACAAGCCACTGTGCACCCCATGGGCATGCAATTATCTACATAGTAGTACCCTTCAAATTTCATGCCCAATAGTTCTCTATCTGCCTTCTTGGGGACCAACCTGATGGAGGATACCCTGAGGCGCATGCAGGGGGGGAGGCGAAGGGGTCATTGATCCGACCAGTGGCCAGCTCCTTCTGAAGTTTGTGTTGCACAACATCCGGTTACTCCTTGGCAGATGGCAGGTTGTCAGCCTCATATGCTGTCCTTGGACCTTGGTATGGTATATGAAACCCCTTCCTAAACCCTGCTGCCAAAGAGCAAACAGCCATCCTGTCTGGATAGTTGGCCAACCACCCTTCAATACTTTCTGCCTTGATTGGTGTTGGCAGCCTTTGCCTCTCCTTTCTGAAAGGCATGAAAATTATTGGCCTTCTCTGCCCCAGACTCTGCGGCTTTCCTGCACTGCTGAAAGGGGTGCGGTTTCCCACAAACCATGCACTCGTGGTTGTACTTGCACCACTTGGTCTTACATGATCCCTGGTTATAGCTGACACAATGCCCTTTACCGCTCCACTTTTCCCCATTGCCCCCTGATACCCCTTCTTTGGTGAAGGGGAGCACCTCACTGGAAAGCAACTATCAGTGTGCTGCACCCCACCCACCAGGTCTATGGTCCACAGAAGTGGGAGGTCCAAAACCGCCCATGACCTTGTCATATCCATCTGCTTTCTCCTCCAGTATTCCTTGTTGTATTCTAACCATCCCCACCGGTCTTACTAGCATGCATTGTCATTATTCTACTAAAGTAAACCCACAGCCCATCAGCTTTACCCAGGCTGCCTTGGGTGAGGATACCTGCATAAATTGCAAAGCATGCTAGCCAATTTTCCCAAGTTCGACACACTGTTGCTTTGTGCTTCTGCTCCACCCCATTGTCTCCATCCTTGTTCTTCTTGTCCCTTTCCAGCTCCTTAGGCTGGTTCAGCAGGGAGAAGACATTGACGTATTCCCCATTGAAGATTTGCTGCCTCACCTTGTCTGGCAAGTGTGAACCAATGGGTTCTGTCAGTGATTGGAAACTCACCCCCCTTGCTGCCCTGGGGTTTGGGGTGGAAGTGATGCCGCACCTGGGCTTCCATTCCTGGACTCCCCCTTCCTTGGGTTGGGGTACCTGGACTGCTCCCGGATGGGTGGTCTCCTTGTCAGCTAGCAACGCTAATGACTGGTCAAGTTTGTGCTCTACCCCAGATTGGCATGTGCTGCCAGATGGCGTCTGTGGGCCAGATACCCCCTCCCCCAGCGGCATTGCCCCAGCTGGACTTCTGAGCACTGCTGCGGGCTAGACCCCCAACCTCCCTGTGCAAGCTGTTGCAGTGACCACAGCCCCATGCCCCAAGATGGGGTGGGCACCTGTGGCGGGACAGTCTGGCTGGGCCCCACCTGTTCAGGGATTCCCAAGCTTGCCTGTGGCTGTACTGGCTGTCCCTGCATCAGGCCCTCTGGCTGTCCCAGGCTTAGGGATGCTATTTCCTGATGCCATCCCCAGTTCTTTTGGGGGGCACCCCCACTCCTCAGCAAAGTCCTCAGTTCATCTGCTAACAGTTGGTCTAAATCAGGCATACCCATTCCTTGGTCCACCTCCGCAGCTCCTTGATCGGCCCTCTTCTTGTGTGGCCTTTTGGGTGGAGGTGGAAGCACTGGCAATTCATCCTGAAGGGGCATTAGCTTCTCTGGCACTTGCCTCTGTTTGCCAGGCGCCAACGTCAGGGTTATGGGTTCAGGCGACAGAGTCTGCAATGCTGAGGTTTCCAGTTGCTTCTCTGGGACAGCCTCCTCTGGGTCCTTGGGTTCGAGTGGGGGCACCAGCCCTGAGGGCCCGGGCCCCCCACCTTCACCCTGATCCCTGAAATGCGCATCCCACCACGCCTTGCCCTTGCCTCGAATGAGGGCTGCCAACTGCTGCTATAGGTCTCCACTCATCCTTGCTATAATGATCGTAATCTGTAATCAAAACACAAACACAGCCACTCTCCCCTTGCTAGTGCTTACGTTTATGCTGCTGCACCGTAACCGGGGTCTTTGACCATGGAAAATTCTTAATACCACTTCTCGAAATGCCATGCGGCAGCAATGATCATTGAACATGGACGTTTCTTAATGCCTTTCTCAAAACTTTTTTTTTTTTTTTTTATTTAGACTGGATCCACTGTCCTTAACCATTCTATTCATTATTCATAGCCCCTGAATGATTCTAATGTTTATTGTTTATTTATTGACTTGTCACCTGTGAAAACAGGCAGTTTGCTCATCTAGCTAACAAGTATAAAAAATAAAAATGAAAAATGAAATATGAAATGAAATGAAATTATGTTGTTTATCCTAAAGGGGGGACATGAAGAGGTGGACTGGCCCACCTTACACCATGGCAAAATGTTAGTTGTGGCTAGCCCCACACGTATGTGTTGTAGGGCAGAATTCCCAACCTTCTAGCCTTCTGGCTCCATAGGTGCCTGTGCCACCTAATGAGCCCCTGACCATGCCTTGAGTGTAAATGCCCTGATATTTCCTTAGGCACAAACTCAGACAATCAGTGGCCTTAGATTGGACCATGAAATCGATTGTGTTACATAAATGAAGCATCCAAAAGCTTGAAACAGCTGCCTGATTTTACGTTGTCAGTTGCTGTTTTAGCCAATTCTACAAGCTTTAAATGAACAAACCCATGATCTAAAACACAATAATGTGTTACTTGAAACCTGGACTGGCATTGGGATGCACAGATGAACCTGAGTTTCAATTAAAAAGGAGCTAATGCCTGGGAACTCACAGATTATGCCAGCATATACAGTATTTATAAACTCTCCTGCCGAGACCTTTCCTGATCGTTGGTGCTTCACCAATCATCTCAGCTTTACCAGTGCATCCTTCATGCATGCACACCTCTAGCATGCCTGGCAGCCACCCTGTGCCCTTCATAAGATGGTGGCTGCCATCACCATACGCCCGCGTGAATGCTGTACTGCCCTGCGCATGTGCGCCTGACTCCCATGGCCATGATGCTATCTGGGCTGGCACAATCTCGTTCCTCTACCTTTAGGCTATACAGCAGCCCAGTGTTGTCAGCAGCCACCTTGTGCCATCCGCAAGATGGTGGCCACCTCAAAAATGTAAGCGCGCATGCTTGCTTCCCCAGGCCTGAGCAGAGAACTGCTGTCACCGCGCATGCCGAGGGGGGGAGGAGGAGGGCTAAAAAAAACCTGGAGGACAACAGTGCAGGACTCGCCCACAAGGCCCACCCAAGACTGATGCCACAGGCCTGGCTTGATTAATGGGAAGCCTCCTGGCCAAAAAAAGAGGGGGATCCTAGGCCGCGTCAGCGGGAGGGTCTGCCCCACCGGATGACTACCCATCCTTGGGTACAGCTCATGGCCAGGGGAGGCCAGCGTGTGGGTCCCGACCCGAGGCATGAAGATTCAACACCACGAGTGTAATGCGCCCTCTCTAACAAGGCCTCGGACCTTTAGGCCCCATCTTTCAGACTCAGAGCATCAGCTTGACTCCTGCGGACCTGTGCCCCGCATCCATACAGGTACGTCCCATTGGAGGGGGCAGGATCTGTGATTGTTCAGAAAGAAATTTTTTAATTTTTTATTTGTTTTGATCCCACCTACATCCCTACTGGAGCCACCCCATCAGGAGTCGCCAATGAAACCCATCCCTGCCACCGTCTTACCTGCTGTTCGGGTCCCTCCATCCTGCCGTGGACTGCCCCCCGGGCAGGGTCAGGGTGGGGCAGGACACCCTGTACCTTAGTGTCTCGTCAGGCCCCCGAGACAGCAGCAGATGGTGGCACATAAGGACTGGGCTAAGCGCTCCATCTTCCCGGCTCTGGAGGGTGATTTTCCCTATTTCCTCTGCAGGCACTGCATGCCCAGATGTCAAGGCATGAACGCCGACATTCACCGTGTCCGCCCCCACTGGTGCAACCCCCAGAGCTGATAGGTCCTCAGACCTTTACCTGTGACCAATCAAACCCCTGAGGTGCCAACGTGTGGCATGCCCCCAGCCTCCATCAGGGGTCCGCACTCGCCGGGTTGAAACCCATCCCTCCCTCCAGAGCAGGTGAGCTGTCGTTGGATGCTCCAGCCTATCTCCTCCCAGCTGACCCCCGGGGGCCCAAGTCCACTCCCGAACCTGGGTCACTGGTGTGGTGCAAGATGTGGCATCCTGCGCCTCAACCCTCAGCACCCCCGGGCCGAGTTTTACTTTTATTTACCCTCCCTCCCTATGCAGGGCTGCCCGCCTGCCTTCTTCATGCTCCCGTGCCTGGCTAGGCTGACTTGCACGGAATCCAAATCGGATCTCGAACTTGCCTCTGTTGTACCGGCCACACTATGGCTAGGCCAGGCCTGAATGCTTACTGCTTGCTTACTTTTGTCAGAGATGTACTAAACAGATGGCTTGTTTACTGGGCCACCAGGGAGCACCCGAAAATTAGGTGCCCCACCATGCAAGCGGTGGCTGTGAGATTCAAACCCAGGTCTCCAGGTCTGCAGCTCCAAGCCCAAACCACTCAATGGACTAAACATATTGTGTTATATTCAAACAGCATTATGAGAGAAGGAGCCTGGAAGGCATCTTTCTACAGAATATATCCACCTTTAACCTGGTACAGTGCCCCAGGCCATGCGGCCAATAGACATGACCAGGCCTTACCTCTGATATGTCCTGATGATCCTGACTTCCTTTTGCAACCTGGTTGTGACTTGGACAGGGAGAAATGTGGAGGAATTCCTCCAGTGCAGCCCTTCTTAAAGGCTTAGCCCCTGGCCACAAGCTCCCTCCCCCCTGGGAACCCTCCCCCCTCCCTCCTCCCCTTCTAGGTGGTCCTACCTGCCTCCTCTTGTCTGTCCAGGTAACCCTGGCCATGCCCCCATACAAAGTCCCGTCTGCTGCGATGCCTTGCTGGCTCCTTCATAAGAAAACAGCTGCAGTCTTTACTAATTATAGCGTTGATGAACTAGGGTGGTTTGTGTGCTTTTTATGGCTGGGTGTTGTTTGATGAAATCAAAAGCTTTAAAAGCAAAACATTTACTCCTGATGGCTAGACCCAGACAAACACACAGAAAAACAAAAATACTGAATTAGAGTTATTCAGTTAAGGCCAGAACATCAGGCTTCCATCTTCAGATTACTACTCCTGCAATACTTTCCCTCACTGAATTGGTGGTCCTGAATGCATCACTGTCACATGAGACAGGAGACTTTGTAGGACAAAGGCAAAGAGGACCAATAAGCCATTCTAACATGGAGATCCCCAGAGGCCATAAAACTATTAGGTAAATTTAGAAAAAAACTCCTTAAAGTAGACAAAGGGACGGACACACCATGACTAAACACACAAGTCGAAACACTCTGCACAGTATATGTTTTTGCACATTTTTAATATAGTACTCCATTAATGCAGTACACAGCAGTGATGTTGACTTCTCATACTCATGTAAACATGTACTACTTGTTTATTTTTTTTTTTTGTTACTAAAGCCATAACATTTTATGAGGTAGCCCATTTTGGGGTTCTTTCTACCAGTTTGCACTTTTTTGCATTGAAATTAAGTTGTCATAATCTGTACCACTTTTTTCTAAATTCTGTTTTGTATTTTATGCACAGTTCAACAACATTTAACAACATGCAACTTTGTGTCAATATTCTTACGTTCTTGCATTTCATTGCACTTTAAAGAGCGCCTGACACAATTGAGACAACTTTGAAAAACTGAAACATTCAGGCATTAATGTTGCTTATATTTTGTATTTTTTTCTGTAATTCTCACCCTTATTTCCTTCTTACTAAGGGTATTTGCATGAATACAGTATCTCTGCCCTTTTAGCTCTGGCTGCCTGCCTGCCTACACCTGACATAATAATTCTGTTTATGACATCAAAATATGTTGCTGTGGAGATAATCAAGATGCCACAAACGGGATTGTGATGTCCTGTAGAGAAGCAGCCAGAGTAGATACAGTCTATGGGACAGTAGACTTGTTTTCATGCATACTCTATAGAAGAGCAGTGGCTTTCATTTCCCTCTCGGATTGCTTAATGTTTCACAAAATAGCATTGAAAAACCACCCCATAGACTTGTATGGGGCACGGCCCTGCGCCTCCCTCCTGAGACGTCACAAAACCTCGGAGCGCGGGGGAGGAGCAGATGAACTAGGAAGCTGCAAGGGATTGGCTGGAGGTGGCTATAGAGCCAGGTACAATCCCTTCTAAAACTTTGTAGACTTAGTTAAAAAAATTACTTTTAACAAAAATCAGCTCACGCTGGCATAAGGTATTGGGCTTGACATATAACATTTGGTTGGAAATTCACTTTAAGACATTGTTATATCAGAAAGTCCATGAATAAGCACTATTAATCGTGGCACAGACAACACGTAATCGACATAACTTGACACACACAAGTCATTTGATTGTAATTTGGATAATAGGTATATTCAACTTAATCTAGTGAACTACAGTATGTCACTTTTCATTGGATATTACTTTACATCATACATCATACACAGACCTTGTATTACTTGCAGTTTACAGCCTAACCTCCCAACCTGATTATGACTTGTTCTACTGGGGATATTGAGGCAACAAAAGGTCCCCATTGGCACTCAAATTTATCTGATCATTGTTTTCGTGCATATGTCATATATTCCAAGTGGGGCACCTTAATGAGTAGCTCTCTCCACATTTGCATAGTGGGCATAACATGGAATATCCAGGTGTTCTGGATACATTTTCTGGCTATCACAAAGCACAAAACACAGTAGTTAGAGAGGTAAACACCAAAGTAGAGAAGTCAGTAGGGAGCATGACGGGGGTAAATGCAGAAGAAGGCAGGAAGGACAGGGATGGGGCTAAAAGGAGTAAGGCCATCAAAAAATGGAGGGTGATAAGTACCAATGCCCGCAGTCTGTGTAACAAGCTCCCTGAGCTAGTGGCCTTGATCGAAGAGGGATGCCTGGATGTTGTGGCAGTCACTGAAACACGGTACACAGAGAACCATGACTGGGATGTCAACATACCAAGATACACAGTCTACAGGAGGGACAGGGTGGGTAAAAGAGGAGGAGGAGGAGGAGTAGCTCTATATAAGGGAAGGGATTAAAGCAACAGAACTAAAGAGTAAACAGGAAGTTGATGAGTCACTATAGGTCACCCTGGAGACAGGAAATGGCACCACAATCTGCATGGGGGTTGTGTACAGACCCCCATCTTGGGGAGGAACTTGACAAGGAAATGATAGAAGGCATCCTTAAAATGACAGAAAAAGGGGAGATCTTGTTGATGGGTGACCTGAATATGCCAGATGTTAACTGAAGTACCTTTGCTGCAGGCACATCCAAGAGCAGGGTCATTCTTGATGCCCTACAGGGGGCATGCCTCAGACAGCTAGTGTTTGAACCCACTTGGGAGGGAGCAATCTTAGACCTGGTACTCTCAAATGGGGATGGAGAAAGGATCTCAGATTTAGAAGCGGGTAGCTATCTGGGAACAAGTGACCACCAAACAGTGTGGTTCACAATAAACACAGCCATAGAGTCAAGCCATACAAAAACAAGAGTATTGGACTTTAGGAGGGATGACTTTGGGAAAATGAGAGAGTGCCTCAGAAAAGCACTAGCAAATGGGCAAGAAGGAAGGGTGGAGAAACAATGGGGAATAATCAAAACAGCCATCATAGAGGCAACAAGCATTTGTGTGAAGCAAATCAACAAAACAAAACAAAGGAAAAACCACTGTGGTTCTCAAAAGAGGTGGAAGGGAAGGTTAAGGAGAAAAGGATAGCATTCAGGAAATATAAGGAAACACAGAAGGAGCAGGAAAGAGAACTTTATCAGTTAAAGCAGAAGGAGGCAGGGAAGGCAGTCAGAATAGCAAAGGCACAAACTGAGGAAAAGATAGCCAACTCTGTTAAGAAGGGGGATAAAACCTTTTATAGATATATTAGGGAGTGAAGAAAGACCAAGGGAGGGATACAGAGACCAGTAGCATAGCAAATTCCCAGAGGGCCTGGGTGCAGGGCCCCTCCCCAGCTTTGAATGCACATCAAAATTATGATTTGGGCCCCTCAAACCTCATGGGCTCCGGTGCCACTGCACCCCCTGCACCCTTGCAGCTATGCCCCTGACAGAGACTTAATAAAGGGGAGGAAATGTGGGCAGAGGGTTACAGTGAAAAAGCAGGAATACTGAATGAATATTTCTGCTCTGTATTCACAACAGAAGAGGAGGGGGAGGTACCTAAACCAAACAAGAGAAACACTCTGAATAGGGGGGTTGATACCAGTCCATTTGCAGAAGAAAGGGTTTTGAAAGAACTCTTGAAACTAAGGGTGGACAAAGCAATGGGGCCTGATGGGATTCACCCTAGAATTCTGAAAGAACTAAGGGTAGAACTAGTAATGCAACTGACTGCTCTCTTTAACAAATCATGGGAGGATGGTGTGGTACCTGAGGACTGGAGAAGGGCGGATATGATTCCACTTCACCAAAGTGGGAGCAGAGCAGAGGCAGGAAACTGCAGACCAGTTAGTTTGACCTAAGTGGTAGGGAAAATGATGGAATCACTTCTGAAGGAAAGAACTGTTGAGTACCTAGAGGTTAGTGGGGCATAGGACCCAAGGTAGCATGGTTTCACAGCAGGAGGGTCATGTCAGACAAACCTAATAGATTTCTTTGACTGGGTGACCAAAGTAGTAGACTAAGGAGGGGCTGTGGATATGGCCTACCTAGATTTTAGCAAGGTATTTGACACAGTCTCACACAAAAGATTATATACAAGTTAGCCAGCCTTGGAGTGGGTCCCAGGGTGGTAGCCTGGATAAAAAACTGGCTGGACAACAGGACGCAAAGGGTAATAGTAAACGGAGTCCACAGTGAAGAAAGGAGGGCAACTAGTAGGGTATTGCAGGGTTCGGTACTGGGACCCATCCTCTTTAATGTTTTTATAAGTGACATTGGAGAGCACCTGGAAGGAAAAATATGTCTCTTTGCAGACGACACAAAGATCTGCAACAGGGTTGATACACAAGGTGGGGTGGAAAGGATGAAATGGGACTTGGCAAGGTTGGAGGAATGGTCAAATATATGGCAGTTCAGATTCAATGCAAAGAAGTGCAAGGTAATGCATCTGGGAAACAAAAACCAGGGAAGCGTGCACAATGGGGGGTGAGATAATAACAACAACAAAAATTGAAAGAGACCTAGGAGTAATTATATCAGATAACCTAAAGGTGGGCAAGCAATGTGAGAAGGCAGTAATGAGGGCTGGGGGGATACTGGGATGCATAGGGAGAGGCATCAACAGTAGAAAAACAGGAAGTTGTTATCCCTCTGTACAGACAGTTGGTGAGACCCCATCTGGAGTACTGTGTGCAATTCTGGAGACCCCATCTCTGCAAAGACATAGACAGAGTGGAGGCTGTTCAGAGGAGGGCAACCAAAATGGTGCAGTGGTCTGCACCAGAAGACATACGAGGAGAGACTAAAGCAGCTTAATATGTATACCCTTGATGAATGGAGGGAGAGGGGGATCATGATAAAAACATTCAAGTATCTCAAGAGAATTAACAAAGTACAAGAGGGTAGCATCTTTCAGAAAAAGAGATGTGCAAGAACAAGAGGGCACAATTTGAAGATAGAGGAAGGACGGCTCAGAGGTAATGTTAGAAAGTATTTTTTCACAGAGAGGGTTGTGGATGCATGGGACAACCTTCCTGAGGAGGCTGTAGAGTCAGGAACAGTGGGAGAATTCAAGAATGCATGGGACAGACATAAGGCAATTCTAGTGGGGGGGTAGGAGGGAGGAAGTAAGCTGTTGATTAACTAGAATCTGCAGCTTATCCATCAGGTAGGGAAATGGGTAGACTAGGTGGGCCAAATGGTCCTTATCTGCTGTCAAATTCTATGTTTCTATCAGCAACATAATTTGGATGGCTCTGGGGATAAAGATCCCATCCCTTCTGGTCCCTTGCCTCAACTCCAAACAAAAGGGATCAGGGTTCATTTACCACTCGTATCTTAACAGAGCTGGGATATACATTGTGCTATTTTGGACCAAAAGGGTCGCGTAACGCAGCACATGCCTAGAAATAGTGCATATAAGTGTAGGGACCACTTTATACTTTATACTACCAATGTTACCCATTCTGATGTCCCCCACCCCATCAGCTCAGATTTTTCAAAATTAATTGTATATCCAGAGAATCTAGCAAATCTCTCTATAATTCTGGTGACTGTTGGGAATGGATGTCTCTGGTTGTGTGAGGAATAAGAGCACATCATCAGTGTATAGGGATGCAGTATTTTATTTTGTTTCCCCCATTTGACCCAATATTTATTATTATTGAGGACCCTTGAATGAACTAGATGTGCTCCTTCTCCTGTGAAGAGTCACTGTCTAGAGCAACCCTCCTCCTCATTCACTTCACTACACAGGCTTTGAGTCATTCTTGTAAGGAGTATCCATTTTTGATGAACCCAGTCTTGTCAACCCTCACCAGCACTTACAAAATGCCCTTCAGCCTTCTAGCTAATATCTTTGCCAGTACCTTAATGTCACTGTTCAGGAGGGATATAGTTCTCTGGGTCAAACACTCCACTGGATTCCTGCCTTCCTTATGAATCAGTGGGATAGTTGCTCAGTTGCAAGTGGCTGACAATTCCTCCTCTTGTTTTGTTTCTATAAACATGTTATGCATGTGTTTTCATACCGAGTCCCCCACTGCCACTGCTATATAAAATTCTATAGGGAGTCCATCTGGGCCTGCTGTTTTACCTTTTACAAAGTTTGCCACTGCCTACTTCACTTCCTCTATGAGGAGTGGCTTTCCCAACTCTTGTACCTGTTCCTCAGTGAACTTAAGTAGATTCATATTATGCTTGCAGATTTCCACCTCTCTTTCATGTGTCCCACATTCTCCCTAGTATAGCTTGGGGTAATACTCAACAAAAAGCTTTTTTGTATTACCTTAATCTGATTAGAGGGAACCCCATCTTTATTCTTAATGGTGGCAATTATATTAAACTTCCTCCTGCCCAGTGCCAGTCTGGCTAAGAGGAGATAAGGCTTGTTTCCCCATTCGTGGAATCCTTGATTGGCATACAACAGAGCTGCTGTGCCCCCCACCAGTCAGTTCCCTATTCAGGGCCTGCCGTGCTGCTGTCATTTAGTTCACTTTTCATCTGTGGTGTCTCTGAATACTTTCAGTTCTAAATCCTTTTGCTAGGTATCTCTCTCTGTCTCTCTCTGTCTCTGTCTCTGTCTCTGGCATCAGTCACAAGGTAGTTAAATGGATCACAAGCTGGCTGCAAGGCAGGACACAGAGGGTTATGGTAAATGGCACCTTGTCCCAAGAGGGGAAGGTGTCAAGTGGCATGCCGTAGGGGTCAGTACTAGGCCCCATCTTTTTCAACGTATTAATCAGTGACATCATTGAAAATGGAAAGGGAAAGTCTGCTTCTCTGCAAACAATACAAAGCTCTGCAACAGGGTGGACACACAGGAAGGGATCACAGAAATGGAGACAGATCTCAGGATGCTAGAGGAATGGTCCAGGAACTGGCAGTTGAGATTCAGTGCCAAAAAATGTAAAGTCATGCACTTGGGTAGAAGGAATCCATGCATGAAGTATGTCCTGGAGGGGCAGCTACTAGAATAAACAAAGCTGGAACAGGATCTTGGTGTCATGATCTCAGACGATTTAAAGGTAGGGAATCAATGAAAAAAAGCAGCACTAAAGGCAAGCAGCATCCTCAGATGTATTGGTAAGGGTATTACCAGTAGGAAGTGTGATGTAATCCTCCCTCTGTACAGGTCCCTGGTGAGACCTCACTTGGAGTGCTGTGTGCAGTTCTGGAGACCTCACCTAAAAAAGGACACAGGCCATCTGGAAACCATGCAAAGACGTGCCGCCAAAATGGTGCAGGGTCTGCACCATGAATCATATGAAACAAGGCTCATTCAGCTAAATGTATTCTCCCTTGAGCAGAGGAGGAAGAGAGGAGACATGATTAAGACATTTAAATTTGTTAAAGGGATCAACACAGTACAAACCAGGAACCTCTTCCAGGAAAACAGGGCTGCACGTACTAGAGGACACAACATGTGCTTGGTGGGAGGTAAATTCAAAACAAATGTTAGAAAGTACTTTTTCATGGAGAGGGTGGTGGACCCTTGTAACAGCCTGCCACCAGAGATAATGGCAGCCAAAATGGTCAGTGAATTCAAACAGGCATGGGATCAACAGTATAGTCACCATAGCAAGACAAATTGATAGTGGGGGTAGAAAACCCGGGCAGACTAGATGGACCACACAGTCTCCTTCTGCCAGCAAGTTCTTATGTTCATTTTCTCTCTCTCTGTCTCTCTCTCTCTCTCTCTCTCTCTCTCTCTCTCCCCTTCCATTTATGCTTAGTAGCAATAAAGGCCACTACAGCCTCCCCTCATAAAAGCCTTTCCAGCTTCCCAAAATGTGGATTTAGAGAGTACTGAAGCGTCATTCATGCTAACATGAAGCTACAATAACTGACCTGGTGCTCCTTGACCTGATCATTGCCCAGCATATGTGCTGTAAATCTCCAGCTTCATTTATATGGATGCATTTGTCTAGGTTTAAGCATAGCTAGGACCAGACCATGGTCTGATACCATTATAGGATTTATGTTCACACTTGAAACCCTTTGATACCATACTCTAGGGATCATTAGGTAGTTGATGTGAGACTGAGATCAGTGGGGGTTGGAATAAAAAGTAAATTCCTTTGCACTGGGGTTGGCTTGCCTCCAAACATCTATCAAATCAAGCTCGGTTTGTCCGTGCTCCCATCTGCAAATAGAAGGCACCAGCCTAGTTACTCTCCACAACCTATCCAAGTGTGGCTCCATCACACAGTTAAACTCTCCACCTAGGATCAGGTTCAGGAATTGCTCTTTTTGTAGAATGGCTAATCTGGTCATAGAATACCAGGTTGTGATCTGCCGGAGCATATGTATTGCTCAGTGTGACTGATTCCATGCTGATCTTGCCCTGCACACAGATATACCTCTCGTTAGACTGGTCAGCAAGCACCCTTTCCTTCATAAAGGGCAGACTTCTGTGCAGCAGTATCACCACCCTCCTTTTGTGGTCATTAAAGGCAGCAGCAAGGCATTGCCCCACCCATTCCATGGTGAGTTTGCCATGCTCCACCTCAGTCAATTGCATTTCTTGAAGCATTGCTACCTGTACCCCATGCCTTTTTGAGTACAGTGTATATCTTTTTCCTTTATACAGGGGAGGAAATGCCCTGGATGTTCCAGGAGCACACTGATAAATTACTCATTCTCTAATATTCTCTGGGGGCTCTGGAGGTGGGTATCCCCAACCAGGCACAGATCCAGAGCCTCCTCCATCTTGGTGTTCATCCCCCTTTCTCCATACTCTGTTTTCTGGTACCATATAGACCGCATTTGCAAATACCTTTTGTGTGTCATATTAACACTTTAACCGTGGCATGACTTTGTTGCCTCCATCGGAGGTTGGGTGATCGATCAGCCCACACCTTGAGCCACTGACCTCCGCCCCCCTCCTCGTCTGCTGGTACACATTACTAGGAACATTCCTGTCTTAAAGGCCAGATGGATTAGACCCTTATCCTCTACGTCTTTTTTGCAGACACGTATCCCCCACCTCCCCATAGCATCAGTGACTAGTTGTATAACCACCTATTTTCACATTTGTTCCCAGCATCCTCTTTCCTGCATTCACGTCCAGCACATTTCTTAGTTGTGGGTCCACTTCTATACAAGTAGACCCAGAACAATTATATGTCAAGCCTTCTATGGTATACCAATAGATACCACATTCGGCCCCACCCTTTGTCCATTACTTCCACCCCTTCCATAGAAACATTGAAATTAATGGCAGAAGGAGACCGCAAGATCCATCTAGTCTGCCCAGTATGGGTAACTACCCCCCATTCTATCCTTTCTGTGAAATGATACCTTTGTGCCTGTCCTAGATGTTTTTGAACCCATTTACCGCTTTTGCCTCCACCATGTCCCAGTGCAGGCAATTCCATGGGTTGACCTCCCTCTCAGTAAAGAAGAACTTCCTAACATTGCTCCTGAATCGCCCACCCTTGAGCCTCATATTGTGTCCTCTAGTTCTGACACTTTTCTTCTCCTGAAGGAGCTCCTGTACCTCTACCTAATTTATACCCTTGATATACTTGAATGTCTCAATCATGTACCCCCTCTCTCTCTCTCCGCTGCTCCAGGGAGAATATGTTGACCTCCCTCAACCTGTCCTCATATGCCATTTGATGCTGACCCTGAATCATTCTTGTGGCTCTCCTCTGCACTGTCTCAATCCTATTGATGTCTTTCCTAAGGTAGAGCCTCCAGAACTGTATGCGGTGCTCCAGGTGGGGATGCACCAGCGCTCTGTAAAGTGGCAGCACCACCTCCCTTCTGCGACTCGTGATTCCCCTCCCTATGCAGTCCAGCATACCAGTGGCCTTTAGCTTCACCTTTTCGCACTGCTTCCCCACCTTTAAGTCATCTGATATAATGACTCCTAGGTTTCGCTCCTTGTTGGTGCATGCCAGCTGCTCCCCTCCCAGGTAGTATCCCATGTTGGGGTTTCCATTGCCTGAGTGCATGATCTTGCACTTTGTGGCACTGACATGTAACTGCTAGGTGTCTGACCACTCCTCAAATTTCCTCAGGTCTGATTCCATGCTCTTGACTCCTTCTGGGGTGTCCACTCTGTTGCAGATCTTGGTGTCATCTGCAAACAGACACACCTTCCCTTCCAATCCATTCCGATGTCAGCTATAAACACATTGAAGAGTAGGGGCCCCAGAACCGACCCCTGAGGCCCTCCACTAGTCACTTCCCTCTCCATTGATACCAGTCCATTTACCTGCACCCGTTGTGTTCTTCCCTTCAGCCAGTTGCTCACCCAACCCACCACTTCCTTACCTGCGCCAATGTGTTCCAGCTTCTTTAACAACCTTCTGTGTGGAACTGAGTTGAAAGCCTTACTAAAGTCCAGATAGACCACATCCACCACTCCCCCTTGGTCCACTGCCTTCATTACCCAGTCAAAAAAGTTGACTAGGTTTGTCTGGCACGACCTTCCAGTTGTGAAACCATGCTGTTTTGGGTCCTGTTGCCTGCTGGATTCCAGATGTGCTACTATTCTTTGCTTGAGCAGTGTCTCCATCAGTTTTCCTACCACCAATGTGAGGCTCACTGGACAGTAATTTCCAGCCTCCTCCCTGCTCCCTGATTTGTGAAGTGGGACCACTGTCGCCCTCTTCCAGTCTTCAGGCACTGTCCCACTTTCCAATGATTTGGTAAAGAGCTCCGCCAGGGACGCTGCTATCACACTCCCCAGTTCCTTGAGAACTCTTGGGTGAATCTCATCTGGCCTTGTCCACCTTTAATTTATTTAGGGCTTCCAAGATTTGTCCCTCCATGAAAGGGGCTCGAGTCTACCCCTGGTCCCATGTGCAGCTGCTTTGAAGATTTAGGCCATCCCCTGCATTCTCCCTAGTGAACACAGAACAGAAATATTTATTTAGGACTTCTGCCTTCTCAGTGTCCTTCTCTACTAGTCCTCCTCCCAAAATTGCTAGCATTACTATTCCTCCTTTAGTCTTTCTTTGTCTTATGTAACTAAAAAAGGTTTTGTCTCCCCCTGTAACACCCTGTGCTATCCTTAGCTTAGCGTGAGCTTTAGTTTTTCTTATTACTTTTCCCGCTTTCCTCTGTGCAACTATATAAGTTTCCCTGTCTTCATCCTTGTTTGATGCCTTATATGCCTTGTAGGCCTTTCTTTTCTCCCTTACAATAGTAGCCACATCCTTGGGGAACCAGAGGGGTTTCCTCCTCTTATTTCCTTTGCTGATCCTCCTAGTGCACTACTCGGTTACTTCCTTGATAGCTCCCTTGAGGTTCTCCCACATTTCCTCCACCCCGCCCCTTCCCCTCCCTGTTTCTGAGTTTCTCTGCTAGGCTGGTTCTCATTTTGGAAAAGTCTGCCTTTCTGAAGTCCAAAACTCTGATCTTGTAAAGGCTGGTATCCATAGTTGTGTTGATTTGGAAACTGACCATACGATGGTTGCTGTTGCCAAGATGGCACCATACCTTGACCCTTTCTACCCTGTCACTGTTGGTCAGAACCAAGTCCAAGACAGCTCCACCTCTGGTTGGTGAATCAACAAGTTGCTTCAGCCCTGCCCCCTGTAGGGCCATTACAAATTCCCTGCTTCTTGTCGATGCTGTCTGAGAACCCCAGTTAATGTCTGGTAAGTTAAAGTTCCCTAATATAACTGCCTCGCCCATATCTGCTATTTTATGTATCATCTCCAATATTTCTTTGTCCCTATCTTCCCCCTGCGATGGGGGCCTGTAGATTACTCCTAACCTAATGGCTACCCCGGTCCCCATCTCAGCAGTTACCCACAGTGCCTCAGTGTCACCTTGGGTCCCCTGGATTTCTGTGGTTTTGATTTCCTCCCAGATGTACAATGCTACCCCTTCCCTTTTTCCTCTTTTTGTCTCTCCTGTACATGTTGAATCCAGGAATGGTCATGTCCCATCCATGGCTTCCTGTGAACCAAGTTTCCATCACAGCCACTAAGTCTAGTCCATCCTCTGCTATAGTGGCTATGAGATTGGAGATTTTGTTAGCCAGGCTTCTGGCATTAATTACCATTCCCTTCCATGTGCTACCCTCCTTCTTTTTACAAGCGTGATTTCTCTCTGAAGCCCTCCTTTCTGTAGTTTCTGTGACGGAACTCCTTGGCTCCAGATCACTGAGATCACCTCTTTCCCATAACCCTTTCTGTCTTCCTTGGAGTAGTTTTCCTTTTTCCCTCCCTGTTTCCGTAGTGTACTGTATGTTCCTAATGTGTTTGGAACATCTTTGTGGGATTTTGCAATTTGTGTCACACATGCTGCTTGTGATGCAGTGTCCAGGCTCTGACCAAGTAACCTTTGATAGGGGAGGGGCATCTGCTAGCCCATATGACACAATGGGTGCAGGTGCCCCTTCCCCACCTATTAATTTAAATGGCTGACAAAGAAGTCAAACTTTTGACAGCGAGCTTGTGTCCCCTCCTTTGTAAGGTGCAGGCCGTCGAATCTAAAGAACTCCCTTCCCAGAAGTTCTGCTAGTTCCTGATGTAGTCATTCCCTTTTCCCTGACACCAATTTTTAAGCCAGGTATTAAGCTTGCTGATGTTCTTCTCTCAGATTTTCTGCCTGTTGGCTCCCTTTCCCCACACAGGCAGAATCTCTGAGAAGGAGGCGCTGAACGAAATGGAAGGTAGTTTTTCTCCTAGTTTTGAAAGATTTTGCTTAATTTCTTCCCCAGAGTGACTAGCTAGGTCATTTGTACTGATATGGATCAGAATGTGCATGTCTCGCTTGGTGTTTTGCACAATTCCCTCGATGCGGTTTGTGTCCCTCCATGCCGATGTTCCTGGGAGGCATCTGAACGCAATCTCTGATGGGCTGCTTTGGTGGATGTGAGACTCTACTCCACAGACTATAGAGTCTCCTATTATTAGTATGAGTTTTTTGTTGTGTTCAGCTATTTTTGTTTTGATTTGACCCTCTATGCGTTGCATGAGGGCCCGCTCCTTGGGCTTGTTTACCCTGAGCGTAGGAATGTATGACAGTGGAGGGAACCTATTTGACAAGTGGATTGGTGCTGGAGTCACCCTGAGCATGCCATTTGGTTGAGCTTTCCAATTTCCCACCAGCTGCCCCCAGGCCAATCAATTAAGTTTTGCCCCCAGGCCAATCAATTAAGTTTTGTGGTCTGCCCTCCCTCCCCATGCCAAGTCATTATTAGTGGTTTGCCATCCTGCAAATAGTTACTGCCCTCCTGGTTCAGCCTGGGGGTCTGCTCTTAAATTTTGTATGACTGCTGTATACCTTTTACCACTGCTTATTTCTTGGTGCCCCAACCCCTATCTACCCACCGCCTGCAGAGAATGGACATGTGGTTAAATCAAAGACCCCATTAAGTTTACATATATTATATTCAAAAAGCAAGGACTATGCCGAGAGTCTGATCAGTCAGTATTTAGTGTGAGGTGGACAGCGACGAGAGCGACCATCAGCAGTGTGGGTGATGTTTGTGGGTGAGTTATCCTTACTTAGGTCAGCCATTTTAATGGGCATACACCCCCCAGTTCAACACTTCCTTCTCTGGGCAGAAGTCACAATATCTCTTAGTCCACAACAATTTGTAGGAAATCCATGCGGTTAACCCAAAGTAGGTAAGCCAGTATGCAGAGTGGCCTAAAGGGCACAGATCCAAGGAGAGGGAGAGCTGTGGTGGGCCACACCATTGCACATGGTGCCAGGATGGAATTCCCCCCCCCCACAGCTCTATAGTTGGTATCCACAGAAGCCTGCAGCATTTGTTGTTTATCCAGGAAATGAATTGCAGGATTACTTGTCTTGGAAGTGCATCTTATTAGGACTTTGGGCCTATAGCTGTGTGGGCCCTATCCATTTTTACATGCCCCTTGGCACATGCCAGTTTCAGGATTTTAGGTATCCTGTGAGCTAGGAACTTGACCATGTCCTGGCCTTTGATACCCTCTGGCAGCCCCCTGATTCTGATGTTGTGATGCTGGTGATTCTCCTGAGAATCAATTTGCTCCTTCTCTGCTGACAGCTCCTTTTTGAGTTTCACCACGTGGTCCGAGAGCCCCACCACCTCATCTTCTATGGCTAAGATTTGCCCTAAGTCTGCTAACATGGACCTCATATTTAGCCACTAGAACATCAATTTTCATGGCCACAGATTCTAGCTTTGGTGAAAAAGCAGCCTGGACATGAACAGAAATGGTCCATCCTAATGTCTCCATTGCCTCTTCTGAGGCACCAGGCTCCTGAGACTGTAGGGAGCTAAATTGCACTACTTGAGTGATATAAAGAGCTGTGCAAATCTTTTTGGCTGACTTTTTTTTGCAGGAGGCAGGAAGAGGAAGCACTGCCCTTGTTGGCAGGCTTGGGACCAGCAGGACCATGTGGCATAAAACAGCCAGTAGCAGGCATGCATGAAGCAGCTTGTCCTGCATGAAAAGGGGTGTTCAGTGCATTGAGTGCTTTTGTGGATGAGGTAAAGCACCAGGCTCCTGAGGCTGTAGGGTGCTAAGTCGAACTACTTGTGTGATCTAAAGAGCTACACTAACCTTTTTGGCTGACTCTTTTGCAGGGGACAGGAAAAGGGAGCGTTGCCATTTCCAGCAGGCTCAGGACCAGCAGGACCATATGATGTGAAGCACCCAATACCAGGCAAGCAGGAAACAGCTTGTCCTGCATAAAAGGATCCACTTCTAATGTGTCCCAGCATGTTCATGTCCCAGCGTGTGAGTGAAACAGTGAAGGACTGGAACAGGTTGGGATCTTAGGCATCAGCAGAAAGAAGCAGAGAAGTGAGGAGCACTGCCAGTCAAATAAAGTAGGTTACCTTTTCACTCTGGTTGTTGCATTCACTACCAGGACAGGTGGAAGATAAAGGGTAGATCAAAACGGAATAGAAATAACATGCTATATAAGGTAAGTGTACAAAGGGAAACAACAAAAGGGATAAAACTAAAAACACACTACCAAGGGTAAAGAGTACACAAGGGATGGATAAAAGCAAAAGGGTAAGCTAAAATTGGGAAAAGAAGCAACACCCTATCTTGGGTATGTGTACAAAGGGGTATAACAAACAGTATAAGTAGGAAAAAGTAGAAACCCCATATCAAGGGTAAGGGTACAAAGGTATTTCTAAGTAACACAAGTAGACTAGGAATTGGGAATGCAGGGAATAGTGCAGTGCAGTTACTGCGGGACAGCGGTTTTCAGAGAGACCTTCTGGAGACTGCAGTGCTGCTCCATATGCATGCACCTCTCTGGGTTGAGGGAGGAGGGCGCTAGATACCAGGCCAAGTTAGCCAGGATTTGGGGGACCTTCTCCTCCACCCAGGGACTACCTAGTCTGCCACTGTTACCTCAGAGGATAGCAAGGAGGAGGAATGACTGGACTCTGGAAGGGTGAGGGTGGTGGGTTGAAAGCATGTTCCTCAACTGATACCACTAAAAAATTCCTATGCTGCTTTGACGGGGTGGGACTGCCAGGAGGAGGCACCCGTGGTAGTGGCTGGGGAAGATCTGGGGTCCTCCATAGTGGAGATGCCAAGGAGGGTAGGAGAGGACCCCAGAGGAGGAGGAAGCAACTTCTGATGGGGGACTCAATTGTCAGGGGGATAGAGTTGGGAACAGGAAGGGAGATGGAGAGGGAGATCAGGCACCTACATGGCACCACAGCCTGGAAGGATGGGAAGTGGATCCTGGGGATCGCTAGGGTGGCAGGATGTAAGGAGGAGCTGGATGTCATTGTCCACCAGGGGGCCAGTAATACTGTATGGCTGGGGAAGGGGCTGAGATAGTGCAGGGGGAGTTTAGGAAGCTGGGGAGTGGTCTTAGACAGGAAGCACACTCAGTGGCTTTCTTTGAGGTGCTTTCTGTCTGTGATGGGGAAGGAGAGGGATCTTCGCACCAGGAGCTGCAACTCATGGTTGAAGGAATGGTGCAGAGAGTAGCGGTTTGGCTACATTGGGAACTGAGAATCCACCTGGACAACTAAAAGTCTATACAGGAGTGATGGCCTGCATCCATCCAAGAGGGGAACTTCAGTCCTCAGTTGATGGTTTAAATGCTACTTTGAACATTTAAACTAGCAGAGGGGGCTGGCAGAAGAAATCGGGGAGGCAGAAACTGCCCCCAACAGACTGAGGTAGAAAGTAGAGGAACCCCTGACAGTGTGTGATGGGGTTGGGTAAGACTCTGTCCCATTTGTTATGCAGAGAGTGTTAAAAGCAAGGATCTGTTGTGTCCTGTTGTATTCTGCCACTTGTCTGTCTCTTGCCTGTCTGATTGCGCAATCAAATTATTCTTGTGGCACCTAGGAACTGGCCACTCCCATGGTCCCACAATTCTCCCTGTTATCTCCCCTCCTTTACTTGTTGTTTCTATTCTTTCTTTCTCCCCTTGCTTCTCTATGGTTAAACAAATATATGTGAATCTTTTTCTGAAACTGGAATCCCTTGGTTTGCAAGTGTATATAGTTATATTGTTGAAATGGTTGCAGAAAGCTCTTTGGGTTTATAAAAAATTACAATGTGTAAAACAGGGGTTGCCCTTAAGATGTATTTTGACCTCTGCAAGCTTGTTTACAGAACTGTTAACAGGAGACCAGCTCTGGGATATAATGTTCTGTTTTGTTTCACCTGTTAAAGACTAGGTGCGCTCTTCAGGCAGACTTCAGGAAAGAAACTGACAAAGTTCTAGTACATTTTGTGAGAAACGGGAGATATAACTTACAACAGTCAGGATGCAGAGTTTAAACTGCCAGGAGAAAAACATCTTTTTTTAAAGAGAGCAATATCTTGATTTGAGAGATAAAGAAAGAAAGTGAGATTTAAATTGAGAGAGAGGTGGAACCGGTGGCACTGAGGGTTGAGGCACTGGACGCCACACCTTGCGCTGCACTGGTGACCCGGGTTCGGGAATGAGCCAGGGTCATCATGGGTTGGCGGGGAGGGTGAAGGATGGGGCGTCCAATGGACTGCTCTCCTTCCCCAGGAAGGGGGGGAATGCTGTCACTGGTGCTCTTTTGGCCTCTAGTGGTGGCTGGGGGCAGTGCAGTAGCATAGGCAGTTGGGGGGGACATGCTGGGGCCGATGCCGGGAAGGTGTGCATATGATAGCATGCACATGCCTGTCCCTTGGTGTCATTCCATGCCTCACACACCTTGGGGAGAAAACGGGAAAACTGGCACTGGTTGTGGCAGCATGATGGCCATCTCTGATGGGGAGCAATGGCTCTGAGGGTACGCGGCGACACACTGGATCCAATCTCGGCGGAAGGGTGCAAGGGGGCCCTCTGCCGCCCTACCGCAGGGGGTAAGCCACGGGGTAATAGCTGCGAGACCTGCATGGGAGCCAGGGATCCCTGGAGATGGCAGCCAGAAGACCTGAAGGGGATGCCAGGATATGACAGAGGTAGGCAGACCAGGGCCAGAGGGAGAAAAATGACTAAGAAAGAAAATAAAAAAATAAACTGAGAGAGAGGCTCAGATGAAAGATTTTTGTTTGTACTGCCTTTAGGAAGAGCTATCCTGTACAATTGTATTTTCTATTCTATTGTTATTGTTAATAATGAAACACTACTTGCAACTTTTATAATTTCTCCTGGTCTGCTTATGCTTCCTGACCTATGCCTCTATGACAGGGTGCAAAGTAAGGAAGGGAGCAGGGTGATAGAGACACAGGAGGGTGGGAACAGGAGCATTAAAAAGAGAGGTGGGAAGGAGGGGCCAAAAAGGAAAAAAGGGGGTAACAAGCAGAGTGCTAACAAAATCTGGAAGGCCATGCGTGTGAATGCTAGAAGTTTAGGAAATAAGATTCTGGACCTAGAGGCCATCAAGGAAGAGGTCAACCTGGATATTGTGGCCATTACTGAGTCATGGTGAAGTGAAAACCCTGACTGGGATATGGCCATACCAGGCAATACTCTGTTTAGGAAAGACATAGTGGGAAGAAAAGAGGGGAGTGTGGTGCTTTATGTTACTAGGGAAAGAATCAAATCAACTGAGATACAGAGGATATGGTGGGGTAAAAGTGCTGTGGGTCACCCAGGAGATGGGGGGGGCGGAGCTACTGTTCGCACTGGCATGATCGACACACCTCCAGCACAGGGAGAAAAGTTAGATAAGGTACTGGTGGAAACTATTGGTGAAATGACAGAAAAAAGGGAGGTGTTGCTGGCTGGGGACTTTGGTCTGCCTGATGTGGACTAGACACTCCCAGCTGTGGCTTTAGCTAAGAGCAGGGACATTCTGGTCTCCCTGCAGGGGGGCATTCCTCAGGCAACTAGTCAGTGAACCAAGGGCAATACAGGGCCTGGTACTCATTAACAGGGACAGTGTTACAGACGTCAAAGTGGGAGGGCACCTGGGGACCAGTGATCATTGTACAGCATGGTTCAATATAAGGACAGCTGTGGAACTGAATCACACAATGGCAAAGATCCTGGACTTCAAGAAGGCATACTTTATAAAGATGGGTGACTGCCTTAGGGATGAACTGGCAGGGGGGATGAGGTGGGTGTGGTGGAGGAACAATGGATGAGGATAAAAAGGGCCATAGTGAGGGCAGCAAACCTCTGCATCAGGGAAGTAAGCAAAAGCAAGAGGAAACAGAGACCCCTATGGTTCTCAAAGGAGGTGACAAAAAAGGTAAAAGCTAAGAGGGTAGCATTCAAAATATATAAGAAAATGCAGAGGAAGGAGGATAGGGAAATGTACCAGGGGAAACAGAGGGAAGCAGAGAGAGCAGTAAGGAGCACAAAGGTGCAGACAGAAGAGAGAACAGCCTAGGCAGTAATGAAAGGGACACAACATTTTTTAGGTATGTAAGTGAAAAGAGGAAGACCAGGATGGGATTGTAAGGTTAAAAAGGGAAAAGTGTGTGTGTGTGTGTGTGTGTGTTGGGGGGGGGACTGTGCAAAGGAGGACCAGGAAAAGGCAGCCATCCTGAACAAATATTTTTGTTCAATGTTCACAAAGGAGGGAGAAGGGGAGGGGCCACAAAAGGTAATAGGACCACTGGAGAGAGGGAGGTGGACACTAGTCTTTTTTTCGAAGGAGAGAGTCCTTGGAGTCTTGAAGGGACTCACTCTTCTGAAAGTGGATAGGGTTGTGGAGCCAAATGAGATGCAGCCAAGGGTACTTGAGGGAGCTCAGGGAGGTAATGGCTGTACCTCTGACAGTCCTATTAAAGAGCTAATTGGAAACAGGAGTGGTTCCAGAGGACTGGAGGAGGGTGGATGTAGTCCCACTACACAAAAGTGTTAGCAGGGAAAAGCTGGTGTAACCCCCCTGCAAATGGGGGTTCCCAAAAGACTTCCAGGAGCTTGCTTGAATGCTCCAAGCCTGAATGGTGTTTGGCGTTTAAGCCATTTATCAGTGAGTGTTTTAGAGCCTCTGGTACTTGTCTCTTTAAGAGCCGCCACTTGCAGGACATAATTAGTTGTGTGTGGGGGGACTGTGTGTTTCTCTGTTTGAGTACCCTCGAACTGCTGCAATTCACTCCATTTTGCAGTCACTAAGAGTACAAAGGAACCTATCTGAAAGATGTAACTGTTTGCCAGAAATAATTTAGAGTAATAATGAAATGACAGTTTGTCTAACCTGCTTTCTTTGCAGTCAGAACTGTGTCTGCCTAGTTCCCATTCTGGTTTTGAACTGCTGAACTGGACCAATCAGTGTGGGTAGCTAGCTCTAAAATGGTGCCTTGGATGAATCAGAACTTGGACTCATAATCTGAGCCAGCCACAAGAGGATTGTATGGGCAGTGACTCTGGGAGATGTAGTTTAGACTTGGCGCCTTTTGGACCAACAGCAGCAGTCTATTGTGAGTGACAGCCAATCCAGCCAAGAACTGGGAGGAACTCAAAGGAAGTGCCCGGTTTGTCTGTTGGAGTTTCAGTTTAGATCTGGCAGTGAAGGGAAAGAAACCTGTGCTCCTTCAGTGCACAGTTTCAGTCAAAAACGTGTGTAAGGCCCAGAGTTCCGGTCTGCAGCTTGTGTAACTGCTTGTTAGGACTGAACTGTCCTGTGAAAAGAATCAAAGGATCTCTGAAGAGTAGAAACCAGGCTCACCCTGTAGAAGACTGGAGAAATTGTTGAATTGCATTCGGTCTGTCAGGAACTGAATCTGCTGTGTGTTCTCCTGGTATTGTGCAGTAATTGCGATCGGGATAGGAAGCAGCCTGCCTGGTATAGTACTTTTTCTTTTTTACCATATAAATGTGTGAAGAGTCTCGTGGAGCTCAAGAGTAGCCCTGCTGACGTTGAAGGACCCTATCTTGTTTGGAGGTCGTGAGTACTAATTCAGGGTCGCCTCGTTGAATTGCCACATTAAATCCAAATGGAATCACTGTACTGCTGACTGTTTAAACTAATTTTTCTTGTCACTGTGTGAAAGGGCCCCTACCAGCTGCCACGGTTTGGACTAGCCACTAGGGCTTGGGTACCCAGGGACAGTAACTGGTAGAGATAGGCCTGTGCACAGAGCCATAGGTAGATAGTAAAGTGATAAGCTAATTAACCTGATTTCCCCCCCTGTCCTTGTTATATCCCCCTAAATAAATCAGAGCTGCTTGTTTCAGCAAAGTTATACTTCCTGAGGTATTTGTCTATGTTAAAGCACTGTACTGTGATTGTTGCACTGTATCTTATTTCACAGGAGGTCCCAGTGCCGGAACTAGTCCTGGGGGTAAGTGTATACTGTGAAGGTAATTCTGATATATTGTGTGGGCCACTAGTGGGAAGAAAGGGGGGGTTGCAGTGTCCCAGAGGGCTGTGACCAAGTAAGTTTAACTATTGCAAACCCTGACCTCTGGGTGGAGGCACCCGCCATTGGATCCAGGCCCCTCAACCTGTTAGTGGCAAATCAGGCAGGGGTAGTAGCCCCTGGGATAGCGCCATCTAGGGGTTACACTGGCATTTATAGGACAGTGAGCCTGACATCGGTGGTGGGAATGTTAATGGAATCACTGCTGAAGGAAAGGATTGTGGAATTCAGTGGGTTACAGGACCCAGTGGTTTTACAAGGGGAGAGGTCATGTCAAATGAATCTGGTAGATTTCTTTGACTGGGTGACCAAGGAACAAAATCAGGCTGGAGCGGTGGATGTAGCATACCTAGATTTCAGTAAGGTTGTCGACACTGTTCCACACAGGAGACCTTGTAAACAAGCTGGGTGGCTTAGGGGTGGGTCCAAAGGTGGGTAACTTGATAAGAAATTGATTATGGGAGAGGAGGCAGAGGGTGGTGGTAAACAGAGTTCACTCTGAGGAAAAGAGGGTGACCAGCGGTGTGCCTCAGGGATCAGTGCTGGGACCACTCCTCTTTAATGTCTTTGCAAGTGACATTGCAGAGGACCTGGAAGTGAATGTCTGCCTCTTTGTGGATGACACTGACATCTGTAATAGGGTGGACACTCCAGGGGTCTGGAAAGGACGAGCAGTGACCTGAGAAAAGTTGAGGAGTGGTCAAGGGTATGGCAGCTGGGTTTCAATGCACAAATGTGCAAAATAATACACTTGGGGCACAGAAACCCAGGGGTGGAGTACAAAATGTATGGGGTGGTACTGATGACCACCAAACAAGAAAGAGACCTGGGAGTAATCATATCAGATGACCTAAAGGTGGCCAGGCAGTGCGGCAAAGCAGCTGGGAGGGCTAGTGGGATGTTGGGATGCATAGGGAGGGGTATCACCAGCAGAAAGGGGGGGGTTCCTCTGTATAGATCACTGAGAAGACCCCCCCTCCCAGAGTACCATGTCCAGTTCTGGAGACCACATCTCCAGAAGGACATAGACAGAGAGGAGGGTAACTAAAATGGTGCAGGGTCTGCCTCAGAAGCCCTACAAGGAGAGAGACTTAAGGACCTGAATATGTACACACTGGAAGAGAGAAGGGAGAAGGGGGATATGATACAGACCTTTAAATACCTAAAAGGGGTAAATAAGATACAGGAAGGAAGTATTTTTCAGAAAAAAAAGCACTCAAGAACAAGGGGACATGATATGAAGTTGGGGGGGGTCTACATTCAGAAGAGATGTGAGGAAGTACTTCTTCACGTAAAGTGTGGTGGATTCTAGAACAGCCTTCCAGCGAAGGTGGTCAGGGTGAAGACAGTGGTAGGGTTCAAGAATGCATGGGATAGATACAAGTGAATCTTAGGAGAAAGGAAGAGGGGGAGGGATAATGGAGTGGAGATCAAGTAGGATCTGCGGTGATCCTGTAGGTGGGGGAAAATGGGCAGGTTGAATGAGCCAAGTGGTCCTTATCTGCTGGCAAATTCTATGTTTCTATGCCTCCTGGCTGGCATTGGCATCTACCCCATTCCCAGCCCCAGCCCTCTTTGCCCCTGCTGTTCACGCTGCTCTGGTGGACTTCATACTCGCAGCCGCCAAAAAAGAGTACATCATGCTTAGTTCTATTTTTTATTTTTATTCATTTTGCATGAAAAAAAAACTACAAATAGTTCCATGTAGTACAATATACAGCATACACATGATACACTGTGCTATAACGGTAGGTGAGCCATCATATTGCCTACATATGATACTAGATTGAGGGGTTATCCTATAACAACTGCTATAACATTGAAAAAAGTAAGTTTAAACATAAGGCTAATATGCCATGCAGTGCTCGGGTGATAAGAGACATAATAAGTAGATAGTTTTATGCAACTGGCTAATCCCTTTAGCCTAATAATACCCACTCTTTCATTCATCTTGGGTTTGTAATCAGGCCCCAAGCCCCTGCATACTGATTTGCAAGTAAAGAAACTGCAGATACAAGTAAACATTCCCAAACATTTTGTAAGGACAATCCCATGTTAATAAATGTTCCCCACGTTCATTATTACATATTAGAAATGGAGTGTTTCTAATAAGTGCAGACTTAGCAACATAAATGTAATTACAGATTCCAGAAGGAGGACCCTTCTCCACATTCAGAGGGAAACCCATCTCTTCTCCTGCTCTATGAGATTGCTGTGGTGCAATCTCATTAACTTTCTCTGTAGCACCAAGAGATGGCACGAAAATACCCTCCTCCATTGGCGCCATCTTTATGTGTGACGCATCACAAAACCATTCCCATTTAATCATGTCCCTTGTTTCTAATGCTCATTTTATACAGTTCAACCCAAAAATGCAAACAAAATCCATAAACAGAGAACAATAGAAAGAACAAGTGTTCTGATCCCCGACTGTAGAAGTAGAAATACCCTGAAACACATCAACATTGCTAAATCGTGTGCCCCAACAGCACATAGCTGGTCATAGGAAAGAAAACTTGGCAAGGAGAAAAAACATTAAGTGTAATTAGCTCACAACAGGAGAGTTTAGACTTTTACAGGTCCATGTTAAATGTTCTCTTCCTCTGCCTCAAAGGCACCCTGTCCTTCTGGTTCAGCCGCCACTGTCTCTCAGGCTGTAGCCTCTGTCCTGTCCATATGGTTGAGCAAGTTTATCACCTCCTTTGGATCAGAAAACAAAATTGGTTTTGTATTGTAAGGTATAGGGAAGCAGGAGACAGGCAAAAGAGATTTTCTTTCGATGTAATTCTTTTTTAATTCCATCAAAAGCCATACGTCTTTGTCTCTTAGTGTATGACCAGTCCTGGAAGAAAAGCATTTTATGTCCCTCCACCATAATGGACATTCTTCTGGCTGCCTTTCATACTCAGTCCTTATCTGTCACCGAGAGGAAGGACAGCAGAAGTGCTCTGAGATGTTTTGTTCTCACCACTGCCCTCCTTAGAGTGACTCGATAAGCCAGTTCCAAATGAGGCATCTCTGCCAACTGTAGTTCCTTCTGAAATCAAGTCTCCATGAATCCTAGGGCATCGCTTCCTTCTAGCCCCTCTGGCAAACCCAAGAGCCTTATATTCCTTGCCCTAATTACAAACATAAGAAAATGCCAGTAGAAACAGGCCATATTAGAAACATAGAATTTGTCGGCAGTTAAGGACCACTTGGCCCACCTAGTCTGCTCATTTTCCCTACCTGTTTCATATATAGAATGCTTCGAAATGCCTGTACCAGAGCAGTCAGACTTGCTAAGGTAGAATACTTCAAGGACACCTTCCTAAGCAACATAAATCACCCCTCCAAGTTCTGGAAGGTGGCCAAATCTCTAGTCCACCCCCATCCCAGCCCCCCTCACCTGAGATCAAAATTGGCAACAGCTCACTGTCAAACCCTCTAGCCATAGCTACGGAGTTTTTTTTTTTTAACTTTTTATTTATGAGTTTTCATCACACAATAGTAACATGTACACAGTACAACGTACATATTCTTATACAGGTAGAAAGAGCACAACATCTGTACAGTACAGTTAAATTTACACAATACAGATCACTAGTACATCCATGAACTTCCCAGATCTGAGCCCTCCACCCCCTACATTACCTCAGGAGTAAAAGGTCTGAGCAAGTAAGCTCGTAGAATATGGTACTCTCACTACAGAATATAAAATTAAGATCATTAATCCGAGCTTCACCCTTACTCGCAGACTCAAATAATAGTTTGGGGGCATAATTATATGCAAATAGGCACTATACTGGTCATAGATTGTCTGAGCTCAGTTAAGCTTATACCGTACACACTAAAGCCCCTTATTCGGGACCGTGTAGGGGGAAGAATGCTTTTGAGGAGATGTAACCCAGTTAGAACTCTGTCCCTTTGCACTTAACACTGACTTGTAAGCTAATCTGAGGAACAACAACAATAAAGAACATTTTTAGATTAATCAAAAATCTGATTAGCCTACTAGGAAGTCTCAATAAAAAGCATTCAACTGGCAGTTCACATCAATCGAGTCCATAGAACCTGAACAGACTGTGCAGGGCAGCAGTAGTGGTGAACACAGTCCCGCTATAATCACTCCGGCTCCCCCTCTGAATCTTGATTAGAGACTCTACAGTCCATTTGAGATATCAATTTGTCTGAAAAGTTAGATGCAGCCTCAGGATCTGTAAAGATGTGAGATTTTGCTGGTGGTAAATTTACAGAAGCACTGGGTGTAGCATCTAGGCCTGCACTCCCTTTGCCAAAAGTGTTTTAACTGTTTGCAGCCATTTTTTCCAGTCTTGGGTTTGGGAGGATAAGTCTGGAAAGAATCCCAAATGACTCTCTGCCCAAACTATGTCCCCTTTCTTCCTGGCCGCTTGCAATAGAGGAATTCTGGCTTCAGGGGTAGACAACGTCGCAATTATTGTTAAAGGCCAAGTGTCAGGGGATCCTTTTGGGCCAGGTTGCATAGGGATTGAGAAGGCCTGCACAATATTTATCCCCATATCTCTGTTCAGCAATTGTAGATCCTCAAAAAGTAGGCAATCGAGTACTGATAGGAGATCAGCATGGCTGGCCAATTGAGGTGGGAATCCGACGATTCTGATATTCCTCTGCTGTTGGCGGTTTTCGAGCATTTCCACTTTTGCCCGCAAGAAATTTTTTACCCCGGATCGGGCCTGCACTAACCTTAGAGTGTCACTCTGAGGAGGTTTTTAAGTCCACAGTCGCTGAAGCGTTATGATTAATTTTACTGTCCATCTCGGTAAATTTTTGCTCAAGACTCGCCAGTCGCTTATTTGTTTCGTCACCTGTCTGCTGTAATTTGGTGAGGAGTAGGAGTAGCTGTGCAAGATCTGGTGAGGATGAAGTTGGGCCTCCAGGTTTTCCTGCAGCACTGGTCCCCAGACCATGAAAGTAAGTATCAAGCCCCTCAGAAGTATGTTGGTACTGTTTTTTCGGGCTCATTTTGTTCATGGGAGGTTCCAATGACAATTTAATAACTTCTGTTGAAACTCTGGTAAGTTTTATTGCCTCAGATTGACTATTTAATTCAGTCTATCGTGGAGCTCTGAGAAGACCGTCCACTCTGTTAAACGCTCCACAGCACCCCCAGCTATGGAATTTAACTCCTTCTTTACCTCCTGTGCATTGTCCCTGCTGCCCTCTCTCCCCTCGGCCTCTGCCGACCACGCCCTCCATAATTCCCTCCAACCTGCCTCCTCTTCCCACTCCTTCTCCTTCAGCCCCCTTACCCCCGTGGAAGTCTTTAATGCTCTTATTACACTAAATCCCCCCCAAGGGTGAGTGCCCCTCTGGGCTGGATGCCATAATGCTGTACCTATCTACCTCTGCTATCGCTTCATCTGTCGCGTCTCTTCTAAATCTTTCTTTCTCCCTCGCTTCTGTTCCTGCTTAGTGGAAACATGCTATTATTGTCCCCTCCCTAAGGGAGGTGACCCCCCTCCCCTGGAAACTACTGCTCTATTTCTTTCCTCCCCATTCTCGCCAAGCTACAGGAATGTCTAGTACTATCTCAGCTTTCCTCCTTCCTTGAATCCACTTCCTTTTTCAGTCTATCTCAGTCTGGTTTTAGGAGATCCCATTCCACCATTACCTCCCTGCTGAGGATCACTGACTCCATCCAAACAGGCATGGATCAGGGACACATCACCTTTGCCATCTTCATTGACCTTGCCAAGGCTTTTGACACTATGTCACATCCCCTCCTCCTAATCTTTCCAATGCAGAGCTAGCAAATGTGGCCACCAACTGGTTCCACTCCTTTCTAGCAGATAGGTCACAATCCATCTGGATTGGCAACTCTCTCTCCACCCCCCACTACCCATAACTACTGGTGTGCCCCAAGGCTCCGTCCTTGGCCCTCTGCTGTTTTCTGTCTTCCTAAATGACCTGCCTTCCACCTGCCCACATACCTCTATCCATACGTATGCGAATGACACCGTCCTGTATGCATCTGGCCCCTCCATAACCGATGTGGCGACCAGACTACAGCGTGACTTTGATAATGTTCAGCTCTGGTTTAGCTCAAACCAGCTCTTCCTGAATGCCAAGAAAACATGACCTTCGGCACAAGGCAGAGACTCTCTCGGCTCCCTTCCTTTCCTTCCTTTCACACCCTGGATGGGTCACTGCTGGAGGACTGCTCCTCCTTTCGATATCTTGGGGTGTGGCTTGACTGGCACTTCAATTTTTCTGTACACATAGAGGCCATATGCAAGAAACTGCACCCTAAACTGGGTGCCCTGTACTGCAACTGGGGCTGTATCCCTCTGCCGGCTTGCCAGGCTATTGTACAGAAAATGATTCTCCCCATATTCGACTATGGGGATGTGGTTTACAGTGCCACTCCCTCCTCTTCCATAACCAGACTGGACACACTGTTCCACTCATTCTGCTGTTTTGTCCTTGACTGTCCCCCCTACCCTGCAAACACCACTGTAGCCTTTACTAATCTCTATCCTTCCCCTCCTTAGAAGACAGATGGCATACCCACTGTGCCAGCTTCGTGGCTAAATTCTGGTCACAGTCCCTGCCTTCCTACCTCTCCTCCTTCCTCTCCACTCTACCCTCTCCCTCTTATTCACTCAGAAGCTCTGACCCTCTCACCTTTTCTGTTCCCCTGTTGGACCTCCTCAGCAGGTCAGGCTGCCTTTCCCTACAGGTTTCCAAGTCTTTGGAACTCCCTCCCATGCTCCATTTGTTTCCCCCTTCCCCTTGGGTTTGTAATTCCCTCATTAAAAACCTTTTCCACATCCCCTGCACCTGTTTCTAACCTCCCCTGCCACCTCCTCTACCGTATGATTACCCTCTCGCCTGCCACTCTATTATTCCTATACATTCTACCCTGATTGGTTGCCATTGGGTGATTCCTGGCAGAAGTCCTGTAAAAACTGTAAAACTTAATTCTATAACTCTGTATTCTGATATACAAATTTGTAATTATAATTCAAGTAATTATGCTGTATTGTTGCTTCTGTTCTGCATTGTGCTTGCATAACTCTTTCCCTTAATTTGCTCACTGCTACTTCAATTTGTATTATTAACTACTAATATTGTATAAATGCATATTGCCTGTACTCTCCCTTCTGTTTCCCCTGTCCCCCCTGGACGAATCTGAAAATGAGCACTTGCTGCTCAGTATGTTCTCCTTGGTAAAACTTTCAATAAGTAAACTTTCAATAAAATACCACATATCCTAAATGATCTACAGCTTACCCTCTCTTTCCTGTCGCTAGAGTTCCTTTACGTCCATCCCATGTGTTTTTGAATTCCCTGCTGTTTTGGCCCCTACAATCTCTGCCGAGTGGCTGTTCCATGGATCCACCACCCTTTCTGTGAAAAAAAAACCCTAAGTCTACCCCTCTCTATTTTCATATCATGGCCCCTTGTTTTTGAGCATCTTTTTTTTTTTTTAAAGATGCTACCCTCTTGTACCATATTCACACCCTTGAAGTATTTGAAAGTCACTATCATATCCCCCATCTCTCTCCTGTCCTCCAGGGAATGCATATTGAGATCCTCCAGTCTCCCCTCATACGACTTTTGGTGCAGCCCATGCACCATTTTGGTCATCCTTCTCTGAACCGCTTCTACTCTGTCTATGTCCTTCCGGAGATGTGGCCTCCAGAACTTGACACAGTACTCTAGATGAGGTCTCACCAATGCTCTTCACAGTGGCAGCACCACCGCCTTTCGTCTGCTGGAGATACTGCTCCCTATGCACCCCAGCATTCTACTGGCTCACCTCACAACTTTCTCACATTGTTTGGTAACCTTTAGATTGTCAGATATGATTAGTCCCAGGTCCCTTTCCAGTTTGGTGGCCATCAGTACCTCCCCTCATCATGTACTCCTCATCCACATTTCTGTTCCTCAAGTACATGATCTTGCACTTCTTTGCATTGAATCTTAGCTGCCACACCCTTAACCACTCCTCAAGCTTGCTTAGGTTCCTTCTTATTTTCCCTACTTCTCCTGGAGTGTCAACCCTGTTGCAGATCTTCATGTCATCTGCAAAGAGACACACCTTCCCTTCCAGCCCCTCTGCAATGTCTCTTATGAAGACATTGAAGATGACTAGTCCAAGCACTGATCCCTGTGTGATCCTGCTGGTCACCCCATCTCTTCGACTGAACCCTGTTCTCCACCACCCTCTGTGTCCTGTCGCTCAGCCAATTTTTGACCCAGTTTACCACCCTGGGACCCACTTCCAAGCTGCCCAGCTTGTTTACTAGCCTCCTATATGGGACAGCGTCGAAGGCCTTGCTGAAATCTGGGTAGGCCAGATCCACCCCCTCCCTCCCTGACATACTCCTGATCACCTAGTCAAAGAAATCCATCAGATTTGTTTGACAAGATCTTCCCGCTGTGAATCCATGCTGCCTCGGATCCTGTACTCTGTTGGAGTCGCGATATATCACAAACCTGTCTTTAGTAGTGATTCCATTAGTTTCCTCACCACCGAGTCAGGCTGACTGGCCTGTAATTGCCAGCCTCCTCACTGCTTCCACTTTTGTGCAGAGGGACTACAGTCACCCTCCTCCAGTCCTTTGGTACCACACCTGTTTCAAGCGAACTGTTGAACAGGGCTGTTGAGCTGCCAGCACTTCCCCGAATTCTCTTAATACTCTGGAATGTATCCTGTCTGGCCCCATTGCTTTATCAACTTTCAGATTAGTGAGTTCCTTTAAGACTGCCTCCTCCTTAAATGGACTGGTGTCCACCTCCCTCCCAGTGGTTCTTCTGTTGCCTAACTTTGGTCCCTCCCCTTCCACTTCTTCTGTGAATACTGAACAGAAATATTTGCATACCTACATCAGCCGAACTCACGAACTTACAAGTGTGTGTTGAAACTGCGCAACGCACGCTCATAAAACAGTTATTTTTTGGAATTTTTTCACCAAATTTGCAACATAGGCTTTTTGAGAGCCCACCTCATGAACACCAACACTGTCATTTCATTAATCAGTCCTGAAAGGTGATTCCACATAGTGACCACAAAATCACCTTTTGGGACCAAATAACACCATGACAGTGACTGAATTCATGAGAAGGGGTGTCAAGATGCCCATGTTGAAAATTTTGTGCCATAAGTCGAAAAAATGGCCTAGATATCCACCTAAGTTGGAAAAACCCTATTTATGCCATAATACAGCTTACCGGCATTTTCTCAGTTCGCGGTCAGCTATGAAGAGTGCAGATGTGTTCCCAGTCCACCGAAGATCATTGCGCCGGGCTCCGGAGGTAAGTATGGGGTGAGGGGAGTGGGGAGGTAGTCTTGTAGAGGGTGGGCGCGGGGTTGGCGGGGGCCAAGGACTCACCGAGGGACCGTTTTCTTGTTTTGCAGGATTTAAAACAAAAATGGATGCTTTTGGTACACTGGGGCGGGCCCCCAGCATGCCACCTAGGTGAGGGGGGGTGTGAGGAGGTGGGAGCAAAGAGGGTGGGCGAGGGACTCACCGAGGGACCATTTTCTTATTTCACAGGAATTGAAAGGAAACAAAAAAAATGGATGCTGCTGGTACGCTGGGGTGGGCTCCCAGCATGCCACCTACGTGTTTGTTGGGGGAGGGACTGGAGCCGGTGGAGACTGGGCACCCCCGCCAGCCATATAGTGTGGCAGGGGAAGCATGAGCATGCTGGAGTGGGCTCTCAGCATGCCAAATGCTTGGTTTTGGGGGGGTCTGCAGCCACCGAGCTGTCCTAAAATGCCTATGTTGAAAATTTGGTGACAAAAGTCCATAAAATGGCTGTGTTACGAGCGTGCGTTGCCCAGTTTCTATGCACACTCGTAAGTTTGTGAATTTGCAATATTTTCACTCTGGATTTTCAACATTACCATTTTCACACATCTCCTTATGACCAGTATAGATGCCATTTTTCACATCCTGGTCAAAATGTGTTTTCGCACTTCTGGCGTACAATAGTGCGGTCGCTGTGGGAAATCACTGTTTGGTACACAGTAACAAAATCACAGTGACACTGTTTATGAGCAGATGTCCTAAAATGCCTATGTTGAAAATTTAGTGAAAAAATTATATAAAATGCCTGTTTTACGAGTGTGCATTGCGCAGTTCCCACGTGCACTCATAACTTCACGAATTTGTAATATTTTCACTCCAGATTTTCAACATTTGCATTTTCCCACACCTCCTTATGAACAGCACAGCTGTCATTTTTCACATCCTGTTCAAAATGTGTTTTCATGCTTCCAGTAGCAGGGGTAAGCGCGGTCCCTGTCGGGAAATCGGTGTTGGGTACACAGTAAGAAAATCATAGTGACAGTGTTCATGACCAGAGGTGACAAAATGCCTATGTTGAAAATTTGGTGAAATAATTCCACTGAATGACTGTGTTACAAGCTGTTCATGGGTTTCCACACAGGCTCGCTCCTTGAGCACAACCAGGGTGTTAGGTTCCTAAGACAGACACTTAAGAAGTATGAGGGTGGAATGTTAATCAGATGCAAGAGGAGTTGCAGAGAGATACTCTTTTGGGATATAGATGCTGAAGCGACATGGATACAACGGGGGGGGGGGCTACATAAATGCCAAACACCATTGCAAATATCAGCAAGTGAACGTTCGGCATTGACAAATGTTTTAAATCCCCCCCCCCCCACTAATTTCAGACTATGCCCACTAGTGGACCAATTTTACTTTAAATTGAAAAAGCCCTCCATTCTAACCCTGTTAATACCTTTAAGGTACTTGAAGGTTTCAATCATGCCCCCCCTGTCCTCCAGGGAATATATATTTAGCTCCCACAGCCTTTCCTCAAAGGGTTTGTCCCCCAGGCTCTGGCTCATCTCGGTTGCCCTACATTGTACCCCCTTCAGTAATTTGATGTCCTTTTTAAAATATGGGCACCAGAACTGCACACAGTACTCCAAGTGTGGTCTCACCAATGACCTGTACAGTGGCAAAATGACTTCCCCCTTTCCTGGAGGTGATTCCTCTGGTGATGCATCCCAGCATTTTGTTTGCTTTGGCTGCTGCTTTGTGGCACTGCGCAGAGTGACTCATGTCCCCCTTGATTATTACCCCTAGATCTTTTTCCTCCTCCGAACTAGACTCCTGTACACCCCCCAACCAGTAACTGTCCCCTGGTTTCTTAGCTCCCAGGTGCATGACCTTGCACTTTTTGGCATTGAACCCCCACAAACAGATACCTGACCATTTCTTGAGCTTAGCCAGGTCCTTCTTAAACTCCTGTCTCCCCTTCTTTATGTCCACTGTCCCACAGAGCTTAGGGTCATCTGCGAATAGGCAGATTGTACTTTGATCCCATCCACTATTTCACCAATAAAGATGTTAAAAAACACTGGTCCTAGTACTGAGCCCTGTGGGACCCCACTTGTCACAGGTCTAGGCTTCAATAGTTCTCCTCCTATTATCATCTTCTGGTTTCTGTCTTGCAGCCAGCTTTTGACCCACCCCACCAGCTTTTCACTGACTCCTAGGTTCCTCAGTTTACAGAGCAGCCTCCCATGTAACATGGGGTAAAAGGCCTTGCTGAAGTCCAGATACTGGATATCTGCCACTTGGCCCCTGTCCAACTACCCTGTGACCCAATCAAAAAGGTCTATCAGTTTGGTCTGGCAGGATCTCCCCAAGACAAACCCATGTTGCCTTTTATCCTGGAGACCATTTACCTCCAGAAAGTTCACTAGTCTGTCCTTTAGTATGGTCTCCATTAATCTGCCAACAATGGAGGTAAGGCTGACTGGTCTGTAATTACCAGGTTCATCCCTGTGTCTACTCTTGTGGAGAGGCACCACATGTGCCATTCTCCAGTCCTGAGGCATGCACCCTGTCTGCAGTGAGGTGTTAAACAGGTCTGCCAGGGGGCTGGCCAGGACCTCTGACAATTCCCTCAGGTCTCTTGGGTGCACACCATCGGGTCCAGGAGCCTTGTCCACCCTAAAGGTCCTTTGGCACTTTAAAACTTTGTCCACCTAAATTTCTCCATCTGTTTCACCCCCCACCCCTTTGGATTCCTTATTTTTCCCTGTGGCCTAGGTTCATCCTTTTTTCTAGTGAAAACCAAGCTGAAGTACTCGTTCAGTGTCTCTGCCTGTTCCTCACTACTTTCTGCCCATCCCCCCTCCCTCTTAGTCCTAACAATCTCATCCTTGCAGCTTCTTCTTTCCCTTATATACCTAAAAAAAAGTCCTTTCCCCCTTCCCTTATCCCCTGCACCAGCTTTAGTTCTCTTGTGGCCTTAGCTGCCCAGACCACTCGGCCTGCCTCTCTAGACTTCACTGAGTAATCCTCCCTGTCTTCATCTCTCATAGTACATTTGTACTTATGAAAGGCTGTTCTCTTTCCCTCACTTTCACTGCCACCTAATTGCTGAACCAGCTTGTTTTTTTGGTCCTGGATTTTTTACTCTGAGTCTTTGTACGCGTGTTAGTGGCCTCAAACAGACCCAACTTAATAATGGACCATTTCTGCGATCTCCAGAATGATTTTGGCAAGGTGCCCTCTAGGATTTTACCCATCCTACCAAAGTCCACTACCCTTGTCTTAGTCCTGGCTGTTTCCTTGCCCATATTGAGGTAAAACCACACCATGTGGTGGTCTCTGCCTGCAAGGGGGTCCTCTGCTTCTAGTTCCTGGACATGCTCTTTGTCTGACAGTACTAGGTCCAATATGGCTCCATCCCTGGTTGGCTTTGTGACTCCCTGCACCAGGAAGCAATCCTGGAAAACCTCCAGGAGGACCTATTCCTTGGAGCAGGAGGTAGCTGGGGTCCTCCAGTCAATTCCAGCTAGGCTGAAATCACCTGGTATGACCATGTTCCCCTACTACTTAGCATTTTAATCTGCTCCCCCAGCTTTCTGTCCAACTCCTGCTCCTGCGAAGGTGGTCTGTACATCACCCCCCATTTGAACCTTTCTCCCCTTGGTGTTTTAAAGCTGTACCCACAAGGCTTCAGTCCTACTTTCCTCCTCCTCCTCCTCCTCCTCTTCATCTTCCATGGTTCATATTGTCCCTTCCTTCTTGAATAAAACTATACATCCCCCTCACCCCTTTTCTCTGTCCTTCCAGTAAAGTCTATACCAAGGGATCACGAGATCCCGGTCATGGTATTGGGTGGCCCACATCTCTGTGATGGCTGCTATGTCCACTTCTCCCTCAGCCATCAGTGCCTGAAGATCTACCATCTTGTTTGCCAGACTCCTTGCATTTAAGGACACCACCTTCCACTGTGACCCCTGTAGCCCATTGCCTCTTGCCATCCCTTTTCACCCCCCCTCCCGTATCCCCTATCCCTCCCCCCATCTCTTTTCCCTTCCTTCCATCTGATGACTTACTGGGAAGGGGGAAGCCTGTCGGTCTCCCTCACCCAGTGACTGCGGTTGCAGTACACTATGTCGATCCCCCCTTCAGTTTAAATTAAGGTTAGCTGACAAGTATTCGTCCAGTTTATCTTTCAAGACCCTGATGCCCTCTTTACTTAAATGCAGCCTATCTGGAGCATATAAGTCCTTATTTTCCCATGTCCGACCTCACCCCCCCCAGTAGCCTGTACCCATTAAACTCACACAACCCCCTTAACCAGCTGTTAAGTTCCTCAATTCTCTGTTTCCTTCCAGTACTCGCCCTAGGGACTGGAAGTACTTCAGAGAAGGATACTGACCTTTCTGCCTTGCTGCAGGTTTTTCCTACCTCCCTAAACCTCTCCTGCACCACCTCTACCTCTTTAGGTTAGTTTATTATTTATTTATTTATTTGAATTTTGGTAACCTGATAGGCCCGCTGAGACAACACAGGCCCTTTTTCAGGGATGACCCGGGACAAGGGTATAATGCAATACAGATATGTGGCATACAATGCCATAAGTGACAGACATAAAATAAACTGTAGGTAACAACACAACAATACAAAGTATGCAAGTGAATATATACACAGCCGACTATACATCAGTGCAATAAAGTATAACACATGATTATAAAGTATGAAGTAAACTATACATAGCAACTATATATATATATATATATATATATCTGTGCAGAGAAAGTATGACCAGAGTCTCTTCAAGTAAGACAAGACATGAGCTCTGAAATTATGAAGTTGGAGAATCCACACTTGAAACACAAATCTTTCCAGAATCAAATGACAACGGATGGCACATAGTTCAAATGTAACAGGTAGTGGGGGAGGAAAAACTACAGAAACATATACCTACAGTTCAGCAGAGTGAAACGAAGATTATCCAAAGCAGGTACGAGGCTTAGGCTGTAGTAGGTGGGCAGAGAGGGAGCATTTAAACATAACAAGGAAGGAGTGGGAGAGCGAGTTTAAGGCAAGTGCATTCCATGAGGTGGGTGCAGTGTAGGCAAAGGAATGCTTGCTAATTGCCAGACGGAGAACAGAAGTATCCAACAGAGGGGCCAAGGATGACCTAAGTAAACATGGGGAGGATTTATGTGTCAGTAGATCAGTCAGGCAAGGGGGGGGGGGGGGGAGAGGAAGGTAAGTTTATAGATAAAGCAAAGGGAGGAGAATTGCAGTCTTTGTTTGTAGTCAGGCCACCCAAGTGATGCTATTACCTTGCAATGGTGATGGCATGGGTTGGCTCTGAGAGTAAAACGTCCCACCCTGTAATATAGCACTCTCAGGTGGGAGAGTATGGAGGCCTTGGTGAAGAGCAATATGGGGGCAACGTAGAATAGAATAGAGAGGAGGTTGCAGTCTTTTGGCAGGAGGCATGAGAGAGGAGTGGTTGGAGGCGATAGAGCAATCCAAGTTTTTGATTGAGTTTTTTAGTAGTCTGTGTCACATGCTGCTCAAAGGTGAGGGAAGGGTCTAACATGATCCCCAGGTATTTGAAGGATTGTACTGACTCAGGGGTTTCCCCTGTAGAAGACTGAATATGAAGTGTTCCATGGGGGGGTCACTTTTGTGGAGGGGTTAAAAAACAGCATTGCTTTGATGTTTTTTTTTTGTGTTAAGGACTAAATGATTCTTAAGGAACCATTTCTCGAGTATATGTAAGGCAGATTCCAAATTATATTTAAGCCATTAAGTATCGCGGAAGGACCGATATAAAACCGCATTGTCAGCATATAGTTGCACTTAGGATCCACTGCAATTAAGGGGTACGTTATTTATAAAGTGAGAGAACAACAGGGGTCCTAAGACTGAACCCTGAGATATGCCGTGGGTAATAGTACTAAAAGTAGAGAGCACCCCTGACCATTTTACCACTTGAGAGTGGTCGGAAAGGTAATTCTTGAACCAGAAGCGTGATGGTTGGTACAAACCCAGTGAATGAAGTTCATGTAATAGGAGGTTGTGGTTTACCAAATCAAAGGCCTTAGTAAGATCAGCAAATATGGCCCTGGTGTATAGCCCTTTATCAAGTGAGTCCAGGATATTGGTGGTTACCTTAGTGAGGAACGTGAGGGTGCTATAGTTCTTTTGGAAGCCATGCTGACAATCTGATTGAAGGTGATGACATTCTAAGTAGGACTGGAGTTGGCCGAATATAATTCTTTCTTGTATCTTTGTAAGTGGGCAGAGGATTGAAATTAGTCTAAAGTTTTCAATAGCAAGTGTGCCACCTTTGTGTAGCGAAATGACTATTGCAACCTTCCATTTAGCTGGCACACAGCCAGAGGTAAGGGACTTATTTATCAGATCATGAATGGGAACCGCAAGAGCAGAAGCACCTATTTTTAGAAAGCGAGGATCTAAGGAGTCGAAACCTGGTGAACTATCTTCCTTTAATTTTAGCAAAAGCTGCAATACTTCTTTACGGGTAGCTAGCTTGAGGTGAAACTCTGGGTGAGAAGGAAGCTACCTACGACACCTTAAGGGCATAAACAAGGTGAAAGAGTCTAACATGTTTAAATATAAGAAAAATAGCAGGACAAGAGGACACAGCATGAGATTAGAGGGAGGCCGATTAAGGGGGAATGTGAGGAAATTCTTTTTCACAGAAAGGTGGTAGATGCATGGAATGGCTTACCACAAGAAGTGGTGGCTATGAATACAGTGCAGGGCTTCAAACAGGCATGGGATAGGCATAAGGAGCAATACAAATGACTATGAATAGATAGGTCACTGACAGAGCAAAGGCCGATGGCACATTTATAAGGTAGAAAAAGAAATGGGCAGACTGGATGGGCCTTGCGGTCCTTATCTGCCGTCAACTTCTATGTTTCTATGTTACGAGGGGGAGAGGAGGGGTCAAAATTAGGAGAGGGTGCAAATTGGGAGGTGTAGCTAGCGAAATCAGTGAAAAAGCAGTTTAAACCATCTGCAATGGATTGGGGGTCGGTTAGGGTTGTACCCTCCTGCTAGTAATGTTGGGGGGAGACTGGGAAGTTACCTTTAATTAAAGGGTTGACTTGCTTCCAGAATGCCTTAGGGTTGCTGAGATGGTCTGTCTGTAATGAGCTATAATATTTGTGCTTGGCACTGCAAAGCTTACTCTTGCACAAGTTATGGAGTTGCCTGAAGGTCTGCCAGTTGGAGGGGTTTACGCTTTTCTTATAGTTTTTCCATGCTTCGTCATGATGGGACGTGAGATGCCTCAGGTCCTTGCTTAACCAAGGTGCTTTAGTGCCTTTGGACCTCTTTTTAGTGAGGAGAGCATGTTGATTAATTATAGCATTCAGTGTATTGATAAAGTAGTTTAAGGCTTGGTTGATATCTGGTAAAGCTTTAATAGGGCCCCAATCTGCCACAGAGAGAAGACAGGAAGGCAGATGGGTCAAAGAGTGACATGTTTTGAGATTCATTTGTTTTAGGGGGAGGGTTCTGGCATTTGTTACTTCATCTATTAAGTTTTCAGAGTTCTCCAACTGGATTTGTAGGTGTGCATTTTCTTTATTCTGTGTATTCACCACCACAAGAGCTTTATTTTTTTTATTTTTTATGTTTATTTGAGTTACTTTAACTGTTTAAAACTAACTGTTTGCGCTATCGTGCCGCCGTGTCCTGGGATTACTGGTCTGTGGATTATTTCGGGATTGTCGAGTATCTTGCAACTTGACACATTTTGTTGCCCAAGGGACTGTGCTGGAACTGTGTTGGTGATTGTTTGGTGGACGCCATGTTCCTTTTTGCCCAAACAATTTGTTTTTGAGCCGCCGAGTGACTCGTGGATTATCTGGGATTTTTGTGTCATGAATCAGTTGCTGCTCGAGGGAGTGTGTTGGCGTTCGCTTGATGGACGTTATTTGCTCTCTTATTGAGCAACCTGTGACTCTGACTGAGGAATAAGGAACAAGGAAAATTAGTCGGAGCATTCTCGAACCACCTTGAAGTCGAGTAGTGGTGGTGAAGAAGTGTTTCGGCAGGTGTTCAGTTTCAAGCGCTCGGTGACTGCTTGTAAGGAAATCAAGTGCTTGTTCAGTTTGTCCTCCAAAGATTTTATGTTCTCTGCTGTGGGGAATTCATGGGCTGAAGTTTGATGGATTTTGGAGCTGACTATATGGATTCGAAGGAATTTTATACGAACTTGATGTGTCCTGGATCTGTGAGCAGGAAAGATAGTGTGCAGTGAAGTTTGGGAGCAGTGCTGTGCTGTATTGAGGGCGGGGGGGGGGTGTCCTCCCTCCTTGCACCTGTGCCCTGGACTGTGAGGAATTGCACGGGCGGGGTGAACTACGAGGGCTATGAAAGAACTGTGAGCCCTTGGATTTATATTTTTGGTTAGGTGACTTCCCTGCTCCTTTTTTGTCCGCCACTTGAAGTTTGGGCAATTGACTGTCTGTGACTGGTGGAATATTGTTGTTTAAATTTGCCTCTTTGTCCTCTGGCTTTTACTGGGTGTTTCTCTGTGGAGATTTACTGCCCCACGGGGGGCTTGGTGTTGTTACCCAGCTGGGGAGTCGACTGTGGTATCTTGCTCCCTTAGATCCTTGGAAACGGCTGCAACTGTGGCCTTTCTCGGGATCTTTTGGTGTTGGGTTGTTTTTCTCCTGTGAGCTCCCGGTAGTAAGTCCAGGGGTTGTTACGAAGGAGTTTTTTCTTTTCCAGCAATTGGCAACACTGTATCCCATCTCAGCCTTTGGACTACTGGTGGTTCCTGGTTTTGACTTTATTTAATTCTGGGCCTGGATTAAAAGAGACTGCGGACTTCCTCCTTTTTTGTGGACTATTTCGTTGTTCTGCCTGGATGATGGGGTGGTGAGAGGACCCTGCGTCCATGTATTTTATTTATTTATTTTTATTTTGTTGAAAGTTATAGTTCCTTTCCTGGTCAGTGAAGAATATTGTCATTTTCCCTCTCACCGTTTGTGAGAGATCGGGGGGTTATAGTTTTATTTCTACCTTACTTGGATTGGAAAAAATTTAGTTTTGTTTTTATTTGTTGTTATATTATTTTAATTTGGTTTAATTGTTTTGGCAGTGAGAGTGCCTTTCTATCCTCTTTCCCCAGTGGTGAGAGGACTGGGGGGGATAAATTATTCATTGTTTCTTGTTATATTATGTGTTGGACTAGGGGGTGAGAGTCCCTAAGTTTTGTTTGTTATTTGTTTTGTGGGTTATTTTGTACTAAGGGGGGGTTGTCAGGGCTCTAAATTCAGGCTCTGGATTGATGTTAGCTAACCTGGGAGGTGGGTGGGGTTTTAAACCAGTTTTGTGTTTTTAGGGTGGTATTATTAGTTTCTTAGTTTTGTTTTAGGTTTTGTTTATTGCAGTTTAGTTTACAGCATGTGTTGGTCTTCAGCCCCCACAGTTGTACGCTACTCATCCTCCTCTCTTCATGCCCTTTGCCCTTTTTATTCTCCCCCTCTTCAGTTTGAGATCTACCAGCATTGTAGAGTGCTGGGTATTGTGCGTAGGAGGGGGAGAAGGGTGTGGGGTTGCGAACAGGGGAGGATGATCAAGGGGGGTCATCGTATTGGGGTGGTTAACACCAGAAGGCGCCCTAGGGCGAAATGGAATCCAGACCGTGGTTCTCTATGTCTAGTGCCCATACCCAAGGGCACCACTGATTACGGTGGGCAGATGGCCTGTGCAGCCTGCGAGGTTCGTCCAACTCAGGCAGTGTTGTGCAATGCCAGGTCCAGTAAAACAAGACCGCAATTATTGCTGATCTTATTGGTACGGTGGAACTGGCTTGCATTACCGAGACCTGGTTGGATGATAATTCTGGCTCTATTTTGGAGGCTATGACTCCAGCCGGGTACTCGGTGTTACACCACCCAAGATTGGATCATGGGGGGGAGGGGTTGCGGTCTGTTTCAAGACCGAACTCGGCCTCAAGGAGGTACTAGTAGGGAGGGTTGAGTCCTTTGAGTGTATTGTTGTAGCAGGTGTAGGCTTTCAAATTGCCCTCATTTATCGTCCACCCGGTGATGAGAAGCGATTCCTTCAGGAAGTGGCAGACTTCGTCATCGATATGGCATTTGAGTCGCTCAGATTGATGGTTCTGGGTGACTTCAATGCCTGGGTCGACGACGAACTCTCGCAATTTGGTCAACACTTCCTCCAGTTAATGACAACGCTGGGCTTTACACAGGTGGTTTCCTCTGCTACACATAAATGTGGACAGTCTTTGGACCTAATCTTCCTTCTAGGGGTCGAGGCATCCAATGTGGGGGTGGAACCCGTCGGGTGGTCAGATCATTACACCGTGAGGTTTAGTTTTTGCTCCCCTTCTAGAAGGCCTGCCCCTATAGGGTTGGTTAGGTACTGCCTTTTGTGGGATATAGATCCCCAAGACCTTGCGGCAGTGCTTGACCTCTAGTCCACCGCGTTGGCAAGCAGTGATCCAGAGACCCTCGTGTCGGCCTATAACACAGCCATTACGGGGGCTCTGGATTCCTTTGCTCCAGTTTGTGTTCACCCCCTCTCCCTTCGTCCCAAGTCCCCTTGGTTTGATGGGTCGTTGAGGGAGATGCGGAGACAGGGGCGAATGTTAGAGCGTTGCTGGTGAAAGTCTGCCCTTGATGCCGACCACTTTAGATTGATGGATCATTATTTGGTCTATCAATCCACAATCACCCGTAGGAAGGCAGAGTTCCTGTCCAGGGAGATTGCGGTTGCTTGGAATTGACCAGCTCAGCTGTTTCAAACTATGGATAGACTGTGCAACCCAGCCTGTCTGCAAGTTCGGAAAGTCTTTTCACAATTGGAGTGCGATGAGCTTGCTTGGTTCTTTGTAAATAAGGTGGCTGACATTAGGGCTGAGCTGCTGCCATCATGCTCTATGCGGGTTGCCGTGAACCGGGGTGAGATCACGGTGCCTCGATTTTCCTGGAGTTCCTTCGGTCAGCTGGAGTTCATTGATGTCGTGAGGATTGTCCAGCACATGCGCCCTACATACTGTAGTTTGGACCCTGGACCAACCTCCCTAATTTTGGGTTGTATTGACATCATTGGTCCAGTCCTTATACAGATGGTCAGGTGCTCCCTGGAATCTGGTGAGTTTCCCAGCTCCCTGAAAGAGGCGGTGGTGACACCCCTCTTGAAGAAAGTTACTGCGGACCCTGACTGTCTTGAAAACTACAGACCTGTCTCTAACCTTCCCTTTGTTGGGAAGGTGATTGAGAAAGTAGTGACTACACAACTGGAAGACCATTTGACCATCCATGACGTCTATGAACCCCTCCAGTCCGGTTTTCGTAAAAGACATAGTACCGAGACAGCGCTGGTTTGGGTGCTCAATGATCTCTTGATGGCTAGAGATCGGAAGAGTCATTCCATTTTGGTTCTCCTCGACCTTTCTTCAACTTTTGACACCATAGATCACATGGTGTTGATAGAACACCTGAGGCTGTTTTGTGGAATATCTGGAACCGTCTTAAGATGGTTCACTTCATTCCTCACTGGGAGATCACAAAGAGTTGTGTCCGGGGTCTTTTCCTCAGATTCAACGGCTTTGTCATGTGGGGTGCCTCAAGGTTCAGTACTATCATCCATGTTATTTGCGGTGTATATGCTACCCATCGGAGACATTGTAAGGAGATATGGGCTGAGGTTTCACTGTTATGCAGGCGATACCCAGCTCTACCTTTCTTTTGCCCCCGACCAGGAGGGAGCTCTCTCGGTCTTTAATAGCTGTCTAAAAGAAATCCAGGAGTGGATGAATTCTAGCTGGCTGAGGTTGAACTCTGATAAGACTGAGGTACTGATTGTGGACCCGGGTTGACAGATAGCGGGGTCGGGTGCTGGTGTGTCTTCCAGAATTTTTCTTGGAGGTGTTTCTCTCCCGACCTCTGAACGGGTGCGGAACCTGGGGGTAGATCTTGATGACGGGCTGACACTGCATTCGCGGGTGTCGGCAGTCATTAAAACTTCCTTTTACCATCTTAGGAACATTGCCAGGATTCGGCATCTTGTTCCGTCTGCCGACCTGCCAACGTTAGTCCATGCCTTCGTGTCCTCGTGCTTGGATTATTGCAACTCCCTTTACCTAGGGCTTTCTGGGGTTGAATTCCGCTGCCTGCAGCTAGTGCAGAACGCTGCAGCCTGGCTTTTGACAGGTTCTAGTAGATCCTGTCACATAACTCCGGTGCTGCGCGAACTGCACTGGCTGCCAATTCAGTGGCGGATCACCTTTAAAGTTGGATTGCTGACTTTCAAAGCTCTACACGATCTGGGCCCAGTCTATCTGAAAGAACTTCTGGTCCTTTATCGCCCTAATCGATCACTCTGCTCGGCTGATGAGGGGTTGCTAGAGGTTCCAAGGGTGAATTTGAAATCTTCGGGCACTCGGGCTTTTGCGTATGTGATCCCCACCCTTTGGAACTCTCTACCCCATCGGTTGTGGGAGTGCACTTCTGTGGAGGGCTTCAAGAGAGGTTTGAAGACTTTTTTATGGGAAACTGCATTTTTAGAATATTGATTGAAATGACCATTTGATCCAGCTGTATTTTTTAATGATTTTATTGTTTTGATCTGTTATTTATGTATGGCGCCTTGGCAATTGAAACTTAAAGGTGCCTTATAAATAAAATTATTATTATTATTATTTATCCGCATGCTTATGGGCATCAGCTGAACTGAGCTTCACAGTGTCTGTTGTTTGCTGAACTGCTGTGAGCCTGGTCATGATTAAATCCAATTTATTGTTTATAGTACTGCTTGAGGAATGTAGCTTTGCCACAGTCTTTTCCAGCATCTCAAGAGCTGTGCTGGTATGGTCCTCTTATTTGAGCTGCGCCCAAGACCTTTACTTTTTTTTTTTTTTTTACTTTCTGTTTATTCTCTTCCCCGCACCCAAGACTCCTTCTTCAAGAGTCGCCTGGACCCCCCCCATTGCTGGCCTTACCTTGAGTCCCCAGAGGTTCCCCATGGAGCCGTGGCTATACTCCCAGGTGGGTACAGGGTGGGGGACCCTGACGCCTTGATATCTTCAAATCTCACTGGGTCCCCAGGTTGTCAGGCAGGCCGTCATAATTAGGGTCAGGTCAGCGCTCCATTTACCCACGCTCCGGGATGCTTTTTCCCTCCATTTTCTCCCTACATGCAGTGTGCGACCTGATGTCAAGGCGCCATGCACCGACGTCCACTGCATGTCATCGACCAGTCCCTCCTGAGACTGCAGGACTTGCCATACCTCGAGCCTCCGCCCAGGGTCAGGCAAGTTGCGGACCTTGGTCCCCACCTTCCCCCTGGAGAAGACAAGCAGTTGTGGGACGCTCAAGTCTTCTCCCCCAGCTGGCCCTCCAGTGGCCCGGGCTCGCTCCCGAACTCGGGTCACTGGTGTCGCTAGCGGAAATCCAACCGCTGTGCTGGCGGGCCACAAGACCTTTACAGTGTCTTGGCTGGCACCACGGGGCTAAAAAACAATTCTGACCTCCCTGTTGCTGTGCTGTAGTTTTTCTATGGTTTTCCATTGCTGAACCCACTGAGTTTGATACCAAAATGCTCAGGATGGTATTGTCTATTTAAATCTGTTAATTTCTTTTTAAAACTCCACAGTTTGTGGCTTTAGAAATATTGATTTAGATCTGACTTGCAGGAGCTCCTCTGTAATGCTACTTCTCAGCATGATGGCTAGCCACCCTTCCCCCATGCTTAGTTCTATTGTTTTTGCTCTTTTTAGAGCTGTTTCAAAGGAGGATGGATGCTGATTAAGAAGTGTGTTGCTGCGGTGGACTGGGAGTATTCGGAAGCACATCTAGCCTTGTAGCCTGTGCACGTACAATCCTCTTGTACCACTTTTCTAATTTTTCCAGGTCGCTTTTCATTTCTGTAACTCCCTCCTCATTGTCCATTCTGCTGCAGATCTTAGTGTCTTCAGCAAACAGGTATACCTTATTCAGGTTCCCTTATTGTGCATCCCCTCACCTCCTGTGTTCATGCTATGTGCCAATTTAGTGTTCAGCATTCCTTAACCACCTGCTGCTAGCCTCCTCCTAGGTACAGTTATTCTGTAGACAGAACCAAAGCCAATACTAAAACAGACACCCAGTCCAAGTGCTGGGAGTACTACAGATATGAGTGCAGCAAGCAGGACTGACTCTGATGGTTCTGAGGTTTTTTTAGATGAAGAGCAGGATGGAGAACCGCGTCGCAGCACTTGAAGAGTGAAGTATCAAGGGGGCATAAGAAGACAAGAAAGGGCAAATGAGGCTCCAAAAAGCACCAGAGGATGATGAGGGAGATACAAGAAACATTAAATACACAGGTAGCGTGTACAGACAATGTTATAAATATCTCAGATTACACTCTAAGTAATGCTGAATTGCAATTATTGAACAAGGGACTTTGGTCTGCCCCTACAGCTGATCTGGACTTCTTTCAAGTTACAGCTGATATTTATAAACTGTGTAGAGTTTTGAATTTAAGGTGCTATTTTAATACAGAGCAAATATGGGACGTGTTACTAAATCTTTGTCCATGGGGGGGGGTGTAATAACACTGATAGTTATGTAACAGAGGAGGGTTCCCTCCCTATGATAAATACTCAGGATGTTTCAGAAGCCCTAAATGAGTTTGAAGTGTGCTCAGGACAAAATAAGACTATGCCTGCAACTGGGGATAATGAGGAGGATATAAGTAACACTGTGGAAAAAGGGAAAAAGCTAACTACATTGTGCCCACCCCAGAGCACAGCGATACAGACCTTCCAGAAACTATGTGAACGGGACATGGAGGGATTGAGAGGGGAGTAATTTGTGCCTAGATGCACCAATATAACCAGAGAAGAAAAAACAGCACTAGAAATTTAAAAAAGAACCAGACAATCACAATAAAGCCAGCAGACAAAGAAGGGACCATTGTGAAAATACAACAGAGTAGATAGAAGACGTTAACAGACAACTGAGTCAAGAACAATTCTATAGCCCCCTGAGTACAATTCCACACTCTCCATTAAGAAGAGGGTGGATTGCTTTCTGCAATGGGCATGTAGAGAGGGCCTTATAAACCAGAGGGAGAAAGAATATCTGCATGTACAATACCCTCTAAGATCTCTTATATACATACTACCAAAGATTCATAAAACCCTGAATAAACCCCCAGGCAGACCAATAATATCAGGTGCAGGTAGTGTGACCGAGCCACTATCCAGATTTGTGGATGACAACATTAAGGGAATGGTCACTACATTACCTTCATTTGTGTTGGATACAGGTGACATTCTGAGGACGTTGAAAGGTCTGCAGATAGATAACAAATCACTATTAGTGACTCTTGATATAGTCACTTTATACGAACATACCACATGTGGATGGGTTGAAAGCACTTAGATACTGCTTAGATAGGCATGGTGAAGAGGAAAAGCTACAGTAGATACTGAGCTTCTGATAGAACTGTCCAGTTTGGTATTAGAAAATAATGCATCTTTCTTTATGGGAACATTCTATAATCAAGAAAAAGGGACAGCTATGGGTGTGAGCTATACCCCTAACTACACCAATTTGTACTTAGTGTACTGGGAGGAAACTTACATATGGGATAACAGAGTGAACCACTTCTTTCATCATATGATGTTATGGAAACAATATATTGATGATATACTAATGGTGTAGGATGGCAGCTGTGCAGAACTAGAAGAGTTCATGAAGTATTTACACAGTAGTAATGAAAACTTAAGATTTACATGTAATGTCAACATTGACAAGGTTTCTTTCTTAGACATAAAGATTCTCAAAAATGTGGGGTGTGGGGTGAGCACCACACTCTACAGGAAACCCACTGACCACAATACTGTGTTACTCACCAGCAGCTGCCACCCCTGCCATGTGATTGAGAATATCCCCAGGAGTCAGTACCGTCATGTGAAGAGAAATTGTAGTGAGGCAGCAGAATTTAACAATGAGTCAATGGTGTTGGAAGAGAGATTTCTACAGAGGCGGTATTCAGCTTCATGTATCAGTAATGCCAAAGAAAATTGTGAGGCTGGAAGTAGGGATTCTCTTTTGGCAAAAAAGAACACTGAGGAGTTGGATCAGTTAGGAAGGAATCAAATAAATGTCATAACTTATTATGTGAGGGCATAGAAAATCAGAGAAATAATACTGAGACATTGGTATGTCCCAGGAAGTGATCCAAGACTCAGTGAGACATCTGTGACACCACTCCATGTAGTGTACAGGAGGGCTAAGAATCTAAAAGATCAGCTGGTACACTCAGTATAGCAGTCACTAGTCCTAGTAACTGGATGCCACCCTTACCCAAAGGTTGCAAAAAATGTGGAAGATGCAAGTACTGTGAGTATATGAATGAATGCAAAGAATTCTAGAATCTTTTAACAAAGGAAAAATGGAAATTCAACAGCTTATCAAGTTGTAGTGTATATGGCTACTGTACTTGTGGGGTTTATTATGTAGGCTGTACAAAGAGTAAATTCAAAGAAAGAATGGGGGAGCATGTTCGAGCAATAAGAAATGGAAATTTGGAGTATGCACTAGTTATGCATATCCATAATTTAGGAGGCAGTATAGTGCAGTGGTTTAAGGTTCTGAGCTGCAAACCTGGAGACCTGGGTTTGAATCCCACTTGCATACTGTGTGACCATGAGCAAGTCACTTAATTCATTGTGCTCCCAGGTCGCACCTGGAAACAAACTTTCAGCTTAGTGTGCCTCTCCTGGTAAAAAAACAGAAATAATGCTAACAGATGTGCAGAACATAAAATCAAGTTTATTGGACTTGAACATGTAAAACAGGCCCCAGGGGTGGTAACAGAGAATTGTACTTAAGCAGACAGGAGACCTTTTGGATTTATTCGTTGGAAGCTAGTACAAATAAAAATGGCCTTAATGAACAGATTGAACTTCTCCTTTTTTTGATAGATGGATGAAAGTGGAACTGAAAAAATGAAAATTACAGATGTCTTTTGGTGTTTATGCTATCTAATCCTGCTAATAATGCATTTTTTCAGATTTCCAGACATAATCCTGTGTGGATTGCTATCATACCCTTGGATTCCAAATGAAAAGCCTCCAGGAGAGAAACCTTGAGAGAATGGAATGCCTTCTACCAGTGATTCCTTCCCTTCTTTTCCTTTCCCCCCTTCTAACACCCCCCAAACCTCTCCCTCTCCCCCGTCTTCATTCTATAGGTTGCAACTTACAATTTTTAGAAATTTATCTTATTTTAAGAAATGCTTGCGGAGGGAAAAAATGTACAGGCAAACCATCTAATTCTTCCTATATCTTGAGAAAATGCTCTTTAAATACACACATGTGCCTCTTTAAAAGCAGTAATCAGCTTTGTACTTAAATGTTTTTAGCCTCACTAAATATGTGTCTTGCTAACTGTGCTTTTATACTAGTGGGAATTGTTTAATGTTATTATTAATCATGTGTGTGTATGTGCTTGCTATTTAAGGAGTGTTACCCTAACTGGCAGTATCCTTTGATAAAGCCAAAAGGCGAAACGCAGTCAAGAGAATTCTCTGCCCTGAGTTGTTGTCTTTCATCTGTGGAAGTCTGGCTGCCCTGAGTTGCTGTCTTTCATCTGTGGAAGTCTGGCATCTGTAAATAAAACCAAGAAAGTAAGAAGGAACTTTTTGTTGTATGTCCATTTGTGGGAACAGGAGTGCTGTGACTTTTGACTCACTTAAATGAAAAAAAATTACTTTTCTGAGGTCACGTGATACGTACTGTCTGTGTGAGTTTAAGCTGTCTACCACAGCTTCGCTTCCCACTATGAATTTAAACCAATTTTCTGATTCAGTGTACAAAAAAAATTACAAACATTATCAGCAACATTAATCATCCAGCAGAGATTAAATGCAAGATTCCAAGAGCGAGGATTTCAGCAGTCCAGACTCCTCAAGACAGAAGCTAAATGGTACAAATCAAATGACCGCTCATGTAAGAAAGGAAATGGGGTCAGCATGATTGCAGAGCATCTCTTGAGGATACGGCAAGAAATGGCTGCACTGCCACAGTGGGCCTTTGTAATAGACGCCCTGAGATAAAATATATTTAAAAAAAAAACAGAAAACCACAAAATAAGACTGAATGACACAGAAGCATAGATTACAAGTCTGGAGAGGTCATAACAGATAGAAGGAAGAGTGGATAAAAAAAATTCAAGAAAGATTAAAAAGATGGAGGGAAAATTAGAATACCAGGAAAACTACTGCCGCAGAAATAATCAGTTGCTTTTTAGATTATCGAAAGGAAAACAGGGCAAAAATGCAGTCGAGTTTGTTCAGACAGTGCTCATGAAATTATTTGGTCTGTCTAATGCAAAAATAGACTATACAGTAGAGCGTGCTTACAGAAGCCTTGCACCCAAACCTAGCCCTAAAGAGCGACCTTGAGTTCTGATCTTCTGCTTTGCAAATTTACAAGAAAAAATATTTGTTCAACAACAGGCAAGAGAGATGCAAAACCTTACTTACATGGGTTTGAACATCAAATTCTTTAATGGTCACAGCCCCAGCATCCATGAGAAAAGAGATAAATACACTGACATTAAGGCAGGTCTACACAAAGTGAATGCCAGATTTCATCTGATGTATCCAGCAAGGCTAAAGATATGGCTTAAAAATGGGATTTAAACATTTAATAAACCAGAAACAAGCCGGCCCAGTGAGGCTGAGGGTTGAGGCGCTGGATGCCACACCTCACGCCACTCCGATGACCCGAGTTCGGGAACAAGCTCGGGCCGATGGGGGTCGGCAGGGAAGGGGGATGATTGAGCGCCCGACGGTCAGCTCTCTTCTCTCCTGGGGGGTGGGCCGGGGATTGTCCGGTGTACCAGCGGCTCCCGGAGGAGATCAGGGGTGCTACAGTATGCAGACAGCACAAGTAGTGTGGCTGATGCCGGCAGGGTTGCCATGCGAATGGCATCAGGGGTGCCCACACAAGGGGGGAATGTAAGGGGACCAGAAAACAGAAACACCCGGCTCTGCGGGTAGGCAACAGCACCTGACCCCCATGCCCACTGCTGGATCCATCTCACCCAGCCTCTCATGTCCTCCACCCGGGCCCTCACCCACAGCCAGGGTCTGACTTTGAAGAGCACCCAGAGAAGAGGGGTGGCCTCACCCCTGAGGGTTAAGCTGGGGGTACTGGCTGTGGGGGAGGAGAGAGGGGGTTTAGGGCCGAGAGGACCTCAGATGGGGCAGGATCAGGCAGGATGCCTGAGAGAGGCTCTGCAGGCCATGACTGGAGCGAAAAAGAATGTAAACAAAAAAAAATACACCAGAAGCAGCAGAAACTGTGCTGGCCAAAATTTATCTGAATACATATCCATACAAAAAATGGGGCTGAAATGAAAATGAGATAGACTGTTTTTAACAATTTGGGTCATGTAGATGTTGGGTATGTGTTTAGTTTAATACAGTATATGTTTTGGATCACAGCATCTAACTGCAAAGAATCCTCAACCTTTCTCAATGGTCTTTCTCCCTGTTTGCCATATATCAGCCACCTTCCCACCGGCAAAAACTGTTTTACCTCTTTCACTAGCACAGAGACATTTGGGTGGGAAACAATGGTTCAAACCTGAAGGACTTCTGCCATGATGGGAGCCATCATCTTAACACGATCTGAATTGTAGCCCACCATTGCCAGTGACAAACATTTCTACCATCTTGTGCTGACACGCTTCCTTGTGCACATTCATGAGGGAGCCTCCCTGCTCGACACTTTGCATGGTGTACGTCAGAGAGGTAGGAAATTCAAACTGCTCTCTTATGCTATGTGCCTTAGAGAAGGAGGCAACAATTTTTTTTATTTTTTTTTTACAAACTTCAAGAGTTGTAAAAAAGTGGGGACTATCACTGGTGGGGCTGGAAGTTCTTCAGAAGATCGGGTAACAACAGATGCCTGAACGAAAAGAGTACAGTAAATAAAAACCCATTTTGTGTCTTGCCTACTCACGCCATTCCATGGCTCACCATCGACCCGTGGGGGGCCCAAATTAGTCCATGGTTCTCGGTCCCCATCCCCCTGGTTTAGTGGAGGACTACCCTCGCACCACGTGTTGGACCCGGTCCACACCTCCCCCCACCAGCCCTGAAAGCAGGCAAGCCACAAGGCCATTTCCCTTTTTTTGTTTCCCCGGTACCCCCTGAGGATGTAGGTGGTCAAGGGAGGTCCATAGAGAAGGTGCACACTGAGACATGATGCCTCTCTGGACCCTAGCCAACGTCCTCCCTTCCCACATGGCGCCCCACTGCACCTTCACCCGTGTGCTCCCAGGTGGCGGCATTGCAGCGAGAGTAGCGCTCCTAGGGCACTCAATCCTCCTCCCCCGACCAACCCTCCAGCTCCTAGGCTCATTCCCGAAACTGCGTTGCCAGTGTTGCAAGTGGTAGCGCTACTGCTGTGCCGATGGGCTGGCCCATACAGGTACTGTTTTAAGGTGTTTGGACATACATAATGCCAATATCATGTGTATAAGGTGAAAGAAGGAGGGCAGGGGTGCTAAACCTATCAAGATTGTATTTTGTGAAACAACTGAACAATGAACATAGTATGTACAGTGTAATCCCATGAAGGTCCTCAGCACTGTTAATGGTATTTCCACCGCTATTAGGACTCAATGGATTCATACTGAATCTTATAAGACTAGGGAAACTGAGGTGTTGGGGGAAACAATTTACAAAGAGGACTTGTTCCTCAATTCCTATCAGCATCTATTGGTGGAATAGCCCTCCTGCATGTTTCTATCTGGGAACTGTTCAAATCAATAATTCATGGAGAGTCACGATGTGTCAAGGCTAGAGGCAGTGACCCCTCACAGCTCCAACCCTTGAAAGAAACAAAACTCTAAATAACTGAAATCTGATAATTTTTCAAGGCACCTTGTTGCTCCCAGTTAGTCTCTAACCCTCTGGACTGTGACTAAGTTGTAAAATCAGTTTTCAAGAGATGGAGGGCAACATGGAAACTAGATTACAAATACTGCCCTCTCCTCCCAAACGAGCCAAATGGGCGTAAGCACATTGGAATGGGAGCAGAGATACATGAGGCAGGCGACTCCATCACCACTGATCCCAACATGTCTGTGTTAACTGTTAAGAGACTCCTCAGGAATTCATCCCTCTAAAAGAAACTTTATTGGATCTGGTTGGGGACATAATGGCCTGTTAGTTGCTGCAGCAATCTCCTTGGACAAGAATTCTGCCTTCTTACAGGAGATTGCTGAATGATAGGTCTCTATAATGGACCATCAATATAAACCTGTCCTCCTCCAAACCAGTCCTCTGCCAGCACCACTTCAACCTTCGACCTCTCCTCCTCATCTCCCTGATAGTCCCATCAAACCAGGGGGCCCTCTGGACTGAGGTGAGTGGTCGAACACTGGCAGGTGCGATAGAGTTGAGGGCCTCGGCAATAACCCTATTATAGGTCAGCACCAATTTCCCTGGCTCCTCACATGCACTCATCAAACCTGATAGGTCCAGCACCGCTGTCAGACCTAGTGGGGTCACACCCCTTAAAGGGCGGTACTGGACCATCTCTGTAGGGGAAGGTCTATTGGGGGGGCCTCGAATGAGAACCTCACAGTATGGTGGTCTGAGCAAATTAGTTTGGTGGAAGACTGGGTGTCCCATGCAGAGCCAAAGCTCTATCAAATATGACACAGTTAGTAGACTAGAAGAGTGCTCATTAGATTTAGAAGGCTATAGCCAACAAAATAATATTGTCATAGGGGACCTACCAGAACATGCAAAAGGAGCTGATACAATTAAATATGTTCAAAAGCTTTGCAATAAGTTAGTGGGACCCCCTCTGAATGGACCAGAATACATTATCGAATGTGCCCACAGGGTGCTTTGTCCCATGTTGGCAGTGAATGAGAAACCTCACCTGATAATTTCCTTGAATGCTTAACTTTTTGGACAAAATTCATATTCTTTGAAAAATGCAGGCGAGCAAAGAGATTACGTGGGACAGCCTCGCATGCATGTGTGGAGGCACTCGCACACCATGGTTCTGAGGTGCCCTCCCTCTGTTTGCCACCCGCTCACCTGCGCTGCCCTCAGATCTCCACCCGGAGGCAGTGGAGCTATGGTGGGTGACGGGGTTCTTCCCCAGGGGAGGAAAGCTACCTTCTGGCTGCTCAATCCTGCTCCCTCCCTCCCTCCCCCTGCTGGCTCTCCGATGACCCGCCTCATTCCTGAATCCAGGTCGCTGGCATGGCCGCGAGTAAGGCGTCCAGCGCCTGGCCCTTAGTGCCACCTGGCCGGCCCTGCATAAGGAGATCTTAAATCCAGATTGCTTTTGGCTTACATCTGCTGTCAAATTCAATATCTTGCTGAGCATGTGGTCACTTTGTCTGATGGTCAGCGTACCTTTCCAACTGCAGACCAAACACACCAGGATCTTCCAGAGTTGCTCCCAGACTTGTTTAAGTCTAAGTGACTGGTTCTAAGCCTATGTTCAGAACTGTTAAAGTTATTCATGGACTGGTTTAACTTTAGTAATGGGGGGTGCTGGTTAAATCTCAATGGGGAGCGTTTAATTTTTTCTGGGTTGTACTAATATTTTTATGCAGTGTTGTTATCATTTGAGTGTAGACATTGGGGTTTAATTGAGAGCGATGTTGTATCTAGGAGATGTGGGAAGAGGGCTGAGGCTTCACTTGTTACGTCATTATTTGAAACAGGAGTTCTTGATGTAATGTGGGCAGTTCTCTGACACTAGAAGATGCATTGGGTAATGGGGGGGCTAGTAGTTCGGGTTGTTGACTTGTTTTTTTCTTTCTTTTTGAGTTAATTTTCCTATATGCCTTGTTGTGTTCCTGGTAGGAAATACCTGGTTGAGGTGAACATGCCTTAGAGTAGTGTTAATTTGCATTCCGGAGGGTGGTAGCTCTGTGGTGAGGCTACAGAGGTATGTTCCCCATTCTTTGATTGGTGGGTGTTTTTTTTCATTATGGTGACCAGCATCCAGTTTTTCTTTTAAATGTGCACCAAAGACTGGAATGGATGCTGTCTCTCAAGTCTGATATGTCCACTGGCTGGGCCTCTTCTTTTGATGTCTCACTTTCCACTTACCTGACCGGTAAGCTAACATGTATTCAGGAGAGGTGGTTAGAGGCTTGGGACTCAATATGAGGATAGTAATCTACATGCCAGTGGGACAGTTTGGGATTCCCAGTGGCTACTATTGATCCCTGACTTATGAGTTTCACTTTGATGTTTCTCTCCATTTCTTGTTCTTTTTTAGTAGCTATCAGAAGGGAGTTCCCACTTGATTGGCTATTTGTTTGGGTCATGATCTTGGGTCTCGATTGTAGGGAGCCCCTTATTGAGTTATATAGGTGCCGGGACTTTCATTTGAGGGATTTCCCCTGTATACATGCTTTTGCGAATGGGGGACCCCTGGGTACATTCTGCAGTTTGGAGACTGCAGATTATTATTAGCTCCTTGTTTTAGGTTATTCTTTTCCAAGGGAGGGTGGGAAACTGAACAGGACACTGCTATCTGGGACAATCATGGACCTGCAGTGTTGGGGCATGGACTCTGGGATGGAGGGAGTGGGGTGGCTTGGTCCAGATTTGTTGTTTGCTGGTTGTGTTTTTTTCTTTTCTGTATTTATGGTTGAGGATTGGTGGGGGTGCGGTTTGGATTATCCTTGTTTGTTGTCTGAAATATATCTTGATAGGGATGGGGACAGTAAGCCAGTCTTTAGTTACGGGGTAAGATTTAATGAGTAGCTCTTATATGTTCGCTTCTTGGAACATCAAAGGGGGGCAGTCAAAGAAAAAAAGACACATGGTGCTATGTCATCTCAGACAAGCATTTGTCAATGCCGAATGTTTGCTTGCTGGCATTGGCAGTGGTAGTGTAGAAGTTACAGAGCTGCGTAATAGGAATGGCAGTGAAGTATTGGACTGAAGCCAACCCCACCACCCTGCAGAGAGTGACAGGCATTGGGGTGTGCGTTTAGGGTCATCATGGCATAACTTGTACCGCCATTTCACCACACCCACTCTGCAGAGACTGACAAGTGTCACGTGTTCATGGGGTCTTTGGCCCTTATCGCCATTTTCATTAGGAAATATGGTGAGATGGGTGTGATATAGGAGAATGGGGTGAAGTTTGGGGTCGAAGAGTCCAAGGCATACCTCGATGCCTCTCAGTGACTGCAGGTGTGGAATGGTATGAGCATCACAGGCAAGAATCCCAAGTCACACCCTGATTCCTGTCATTCTCTATAGGGTTGGGCGATTTGGTTGAAAAGCCTAATACCTCAGGCATTCGTTGGTATGTTAACTCCAAATTTTCAACATGTTTGTTTTGTGACCCCACCTCATGAACAGGGGAATATCAGTTTGGTAGCCAAAAGCTGCTTATGCACAGTGACTTCTGACATTTAGCACCACAGGTGCAAAAATATTCGAACAGGATGTAAAAATGACAGCTGTACTCTTTCATGGGAGGTGTAAAATGGCTATGTTGCAAATGTGTAGTAAAAATATAAAAAAATGGTGAAGTCACGGCGCACATAGAAACTGTGCAGCGACACCGTTATATAATTAGGTTGGGGATTTTTATAGCAGATTGTCAACTCAGGCATTTTGGTGCCTCCAATCATGAACAGTGTCACTGTGATTTTCTTTATTTGTGCAGACAATGATTTCCCACAGCGACCACGCATCTCTGCACTGAAAGTGTGAAAACACACTTGACCATGTTGTGAAAAATGACAGCTGTACTGTTCATAAGGAAGTGTTGAAAAATGCCACTAGTGAAAATCTGGACTGAAAATATTACAAAGTCATGAACTAACGAGGATGCGTGGAAACTGCACAATGCTCACTGCACACAGTCATTTTATGGACTTTTGTCACCAAATTTTCAACATAGCCATTTAAGACCTCTGCTCATGAACAGTGTAACTGTGATTTTCTTAATCTGTCCTAAACATTGCTTTCGCACACCAACAGCACAATTGTGCGCTACATGGGCGGAAACACGTTCAGGGCAGGATGTGAAAAATGGCAGCTGTACTGCTCATAAGGAGGTGTGGAAAAATGGCAATGTTGGAAATCTGGAGTGGAAATATTGAAAATTCGCAAACCTACGAGCGTGCGTGGGAACTGTCCAACGCACACTCGTAAAACAGTCATTTTTAGGAATTCTGTCACCAAATTTTCAACATTGCCATTTTAAGATCTCTGCTCATGAACAGTGACACTGTGATTTTCTTAATGTGTCCCATACACTGAGTTTGTACAACAACTAAGCCATTGTGCTACATGAAGAAGCATGTGTTTGGGTGAGATGTGAAAATGACAGCTGTACTACTCATAAGAAGGTGTGGAAAAATTGCAATGTTGAAAATTTGGAGTGGAAATGATTGAAAATTGAAAACCTATGAACGTATAGTAGGAACTGCGCAATGCTGCGCTAATAAAACAAGTCATTTTTAGGATTTTTTCACCAAATTTTCAACATAGCCATTTCAAGACCTCTGCTCATGAACAGTGTCACTGTGATTTTCTTAATTTGTCCCGTACATTGATTTTGCAGCTACTGACGCCATTCTAGGCTACATGGGTGGAAACACATTTTGGGTGAGATGTGAAAATGACAGCTGTACTACTCTAAGAAGGTGTGGTGAAATGGCAATGTTGAAAATCTGGAGTGAAAATATTGAAATTTCATGAACTTACGAGCCTGCGTAGGAACTGCATAGCTGCGCTTGTTAAACAGTCATTTTTGAATTTGGCAAAATTTTCAACATGGGGTTTAGACCCTTCTCCGGAATGATGTCACTGTCATGGTGGTATTCAGGCCGAAGGGTGATTCTCGCAGTCACTGCACAGTCACTGCAAGAAATCACCCGCCCGAGGCCGAATATGACATGACTATTCATGAGAAGAGTTCAAAAACCATGTTGAAAAATTCGAGCAATAATTCCAAAAATGGTTGAGATATGCACAGTTGAAACCCCCTATCTAGCCCATTATACAGCTTACCGGCATTTCCTCAGTTCGCGTCGGCTTTGAAGAGTGCAGGCGTGTTCCCAGTCCACCGAAGGTCGGTGCCAGAGTCCGGAGGTAAGTATGGGGGGTGTGGGGAGAGGCTGGGTGCACAGTGGGTGGGTGCGGGTTGTGGGAGGGTGGGTTGGGAGGCGCACCGCTGGACTGTTTTTCTTACAGGTTAAAAAAAGGCGTTGTGGGACGTTTGCCACACTGGGGTGGGCTCCCAGCGTGGCACAAGGACTTTAGGCGTTCAGCCGATGGGGATTGGGCACCCCGTCGGCAAAAAACAAAACAAAAAAAACGCAGGACCGTTTGTCACGCTGGGGTGGGCTCCCAGCGTGGCACAAGGACTTTGGGGAAGGGGGCATGTTCAGCCGATGGGGGATTGGGCACCCCCGTTGGCAACATGACGGATTGCCATGCTGGGGTGGGCTCCCAGCGTGGCATCAACTATGGGAGGAGGGGAGGAGACAGGCGCAGTTCAGCCGGCGGGGATTGGGCACCCCGTCGCTATATACCTGGCAGGCATGCCATGACGCTGGCGCTGGGAGCTGCATATGAGCAGCTTCTTATCGCTGCTCACTCAAGCATAGCTCCCCCTTTCAACTGTATGCCATTGCATTTTGGAGCGTGTCATAGACAGCTCCAAAATGCATTGGCTTACAGGGGCCGCGCCTGCAAGCACACTGCCTGACTTGGAGGAGGAGGTGACACACCTCTGAAATCTCCGATGATGGCACTATGTTTCTTGCACATGCGTGCAAGCAAACATAAAAATTACATGTTTCTATTGGCTTTCTGCAAGAGACACATATTAAAATGGAAGATCTTAATTTTTTGGAAATGGGTGGGACAAGTATAAGGAGTGGGGAATAGTACTAGGAAGGAGTGGTGGCCATATTAATTGCTAGGTCAATTGCCTTCCACCTCTTCAGACTTATTAGGAATACAGAGGTATGCTATGTTCTATTACATGGGAGACTGGAGCAACATGAAGTCTTACTAAAATCAATTTAGAGGCTGAATGTGAATACCCCAGTTTTTGTACTGGGGTGGTCACAGAATTATCCTCCTTTGCTAGTAGGCCTGTTGTGCTGGGCAGAGATTGGAACGTTGTATATCTATCTGATATTGATCATGCAGGGCAAGTTAGAAAAGGGCTCAACCTGGGGCAGAGGGGTCTTCAAGAACTGATGGATACCATGGTCCTGACTGACCCATGACTCTTGCTCCACCCCTGGGATCAGTGCTATACCTTCTATTCTAGCCGCACAACACTGTTTCGCACATCTATTTTTTTCTTATTCATCAGGAACTTGTGCAGAGCATATTAAAATGTGATACTGAATCCAAGGTAATATTGGATCACTCCCCTATATGTTTAAGTCTTTTGTTTGGGACCAGGAGGTCCTTGATACAATCTGGCGCTTTAACTCTCAATTATTGAAGGATAATGTGATACAGGAAAAATTGTGGGCTTGTATCTAGAATTTTTTAGTGGACAATATTGATACAGTAGATAGGTTAGACATATTGTGTGGGGCTGTGAAAAGTATATTTCACGGGGACTGTATCCAGTTAGCTACTAGGTGCAAAAAGGGATGGGGATGGCTAGTTGATTAATTATTGAAACAGATCAGGGATGGAGAAGTCGTTGTCACTGTCTACGGAGGAACAGACTTGGAGGCTCCTGAACTTCCTTTGAGCACAATATGTCAATTTGCTTAAGGAGAAGGCAGAGCTAGCTCTGTTCCAGGTGAAGGTTTATTATACACATGAAGGGGAGAAGGCTGGGAAGTTACTAGCCTTGCGGCTTTGACAGCAGGATGCTTCCAGAGTTGTACCAGGAATTTGAGAAGGTAATGATCCTGATTTGATCACTCATTCACAAGAGATTGTTAGAGATGTTCCTTTCATTCTATCGGGAGCTTTATAAGGATGACACAAGGGATTTACAAATGGACCACTGTATTAATGAGCATTTTGGTCAGGTTCAGCTTCCCCATTTAACTGCTAGTCAGCAGGATGTTTTGGTCGGGCCTATTAGGGAGACAGGTTTTACAAGCCATTCAGAGTTTGGCATTATAAGTCTAACGAATTATTCATGAGCTAAAGTAGCTAATTGATTGGCTACCATGCCAGTCTGAAATCTTTTAAAAATGCCTGGCACAGCAGAGACACTCGACTGAACGCTGGCGCCACTCTGCTCAAAGTCTTGAAAAAAACTAAAAAAAAGTGTTAAAAAAGAAAGCTATTATTACGATTAGACTTACAATCGCAATAACAACCTCAAAGCCGGTCATTTCCTTGGATTAACGACCGGCTGGAGGAAGGGCCACCCATCCCCCCAACTGGTCATTAGTCCCTCAAAAATGACTGGCCTCGTAGTTGTTATTGGTTAATTAGGTAAGGCCCCAGACCCCGATGGGTTCCCCACAAATTTTTAAAAACATTATAGTGCAGAGCTGACCCACTCTTAATGTGTTTTAAATGTTATTCACGTGAAGGGAATCTGGGATTAGTCACTTCTATTAGCTCGGATAGTCCTTATTCTTAAACCAGGGAAGGAGGCCACTAGGGTGGGCAACTATAGACCAATCTCACTTATTAATGCAGACATGAAGATTCTGGCAAAGGTGTTAGCCTTAAGCTAGTGAAAGTTTGGGATGATCTAATGGGGCTGAGCAAGTTGGGTTCATGCAGGGGCAGGTTTCTAGTGATCATCTTAGGAAATTACACTATTCAGTGGCTGCTACCTATGCACTGGTCTCCCTAGATAAAGAAAAAGCTTTTCATAGGGTTTCTTGGTCATTTTTTGTTTACTGTCTTGGTGAAGTATGGGGTCCCACAGAATTTATCAAATGGATCCAGGTTTTATACTCACATCCTAGTCTGCATTATTGCAATGGGGTACTCTGATACATTTGATCTTGAATGAGGCACTAGGTAGGGCTGCCCCTTGTCACCCCTTTTGTTTAAGTTGTATTTAGAACCCCTAGCAAAACAGCTTTGGCTTAACCCTGAAATTAAGGGCATTACTGGGACCACTCTGTGTATAAATGTTCCTTGTATGCTGATGACATTTTGTTACATTTTGAGGAACTTAGGTTTTCTATTCCTGTGGCTCTGCAGGAGATAGAGGCATTTAGTATGCTAGCAGACTACAAGCTCAGTGTGGGCAAAACTTGGGTATTACCATTAAATTATTTAGTGGTTAAACAAGACATTATTGACCTATGTCTTTAATGGGAGCCCCAATCAATTACCTACCTACCTGGGAAGAAAAATATCTAGACATTTTTCAGATCTTAAAAGGAATAAGCAAGAAACCCCTCTTGTCTATGATATATCAAGATCTGAAGAGGTGGACCGCACTTCCCCTGACCCTTTGGGGTCGGGTGAATATAGTTAAGATGAATGTTTTTCCCCGTTGGCTTTACTCAGTGAATATGTTGAATGTGTATCTTTCTTACCATTGATTTAAACAGTTACATAGTGCTATTGCTGATTTGTTTTGTGGCAAGGGAAAATAGGCAGGCATATTTAAAGCTATCCCACCCAAAGACAGTAGGGGACTTGAACTCTCTAATGTTTGGCTTTATTATTTGGCCCTACATGGAGCTAAATATTTTAGGTAGGGGTCTTTCCAATGACAGACAGAAGAAGGGAGTGATGTGCCACAATGGTTAGTTATAGAACAGAAGGCCTGTCATCCATGGGGGTTGTCAATCTTGGGATTACTCTGTACAACTCCAGCAAAAACTCCAATGGCCCTTCAATCTATCCCAATTTATTGGTCCATATGAGCCCATAAACAACGGAGTACTTTTGGGGGGTACATTTTACTAGAGCCCTCTGCCAGTCTGTATGCGTGAATCTGAATTTTCTCATTGACTGTCATCCCCTCCCAGAAAGTCTTTGGAATGAGGTACCAAATTTTGGACCATATAGTCCAGAATGGTAGAGTCTTCTCTTTTCCTTCTTTTTGGGCTTGATACCAAGTTCCAGCAAATACTTTTTCTCCTTTATCAGACCATCCATGCTGTTGGTGCTTATTTGGGTTGGCAGCCATGGAAGATTGTAGAGCAGTAGATAATTGAGGATCTTGCACAACTCACCTTGCTGTCCCATAGTATATCACAACTTTATAAAGGTTTACAAGCTTTAGACCCTAGGAGGTCCTGCTAATATTGGGCATGGGAACTACTGCTGGTGTAGTCACCTGCAGAATGGCAAATGGTGTGGTCAAATCTGTATAAATATCCTAAACATGGGGGGGAGGCATGGCCAGCTGCTGAGCATGGAGCAGCGACTTGAAGAAGTTCTGCACTATCAGAGGAAACTGCTAAAAATTAATAGAAATACGAGGCTTCAACACTTATTTCACTGCTGTCAGTCGAAGGAGCAACTTACACTGATTCTGGCAATACCAAATTGCCTGCCCTTCTGGCCACTGAAGATACCATGGGGCGAATGAATAAGCAGGCGGGGGTGCTGGTGGTGAAGGAGCCCAGCCAAAGGAACCCCATGAGGGGCCCAACAAGCAGGATCGACCACCTGCTCCAGATGCTGATCCATTGCAACCAACCAATGCAGCTCTGCTGTGCACTATTCAATCTCTTGATAAATGGATGGCAGATTTTCAAGATCAACTACAATCAATGGAAAATAAAATTGGCTTGATCACAGTTGAAACACAGACTGCAAATCAAATGGTCCCCCAAGCACTCACAGTCTCTACTGGATTGGTGAAGGAAATGGCCTCTTGAGAAAAAGACTGGAGAATCTGAAAACTCTGTAAGGGAAATGAACGTTAGCATCTTGGGATTACCTGAAGGAGCAAAAGGAGATACACTGAAGGACTTTATCACTGTTTGGCTGGCTGATCACTATCAGTTACCTACCCTTCCATCGGTGGTCAAATATTGCTGGATCACCCCTTGGGGAACCCACAACTGTGGACCAACAAATGCTGACTCACCTCAGACCATCTTGATTAAATTGGGATCGGTCAGCGAGAGAAATGCCCTACTCCAAAAAGCCAAGCAAAAAGTCCCATCAGAATGGCAAGAGAGTCACATACATCCGTTCCCTGACCTCAGTTTTGAAACGAGGCAAAGACACAAAGGATTCGATTTGGGGGGGTGTAAGACTGCGGCAGTTAGGGGTCAAACACCTTATGCTCATGCCTGCTAGTCTCAAAGTAATTTATGGAGACAAGATATATCAATTTTCTGATCCCAAAGATGCAGCCAAGTTGTTAGAAAAAAAATATTTATTTATTTCAATTTTGTTAACCAGGTAGGCCCACTGGGACCTGAAGGTCCCTTTTATAGGGGCGATGGAAAAAGAATTCCAACAGCGGGACCAGGAATCAGAGGAGGAGTCTACCAATGACTGAAGGTGTGTTTTGTTACGTAGCAGCCTGCAGAAAGTGTGAAGGAATGCTTTTGCTCTGTGCCGTATATAACTGATATAAATGTTCCTTAGTTATTTCGGTTTGACTGAGCTTACTTTATGTCCACTACATGCCATTCTCTTTCTTTGGGTGCTGCATGAACTAAATAATATGGCGGCACCTCGTGCTGAAGGCTACTCCTCGAAATTGCCAATATATCTTTCATTCTCGCAGAGGAGCAAAATTTTGCACCATTCAGAACTCTAATTCCACACAGGCACTAACAGGATGGATGGTCTGATAAAGGAGAAAAAGTATTTGCCGGAACTTGGTATTGAGCCCAAAAAGAGAGAAAAGAGAGGACTTTACCATTCTGGACTATATGGTCCACCGTCAAATTGGGTACCTCATTCCACCAGGAGGAGGACATAGACACATTACTGTTAGAAGATATACAAAACATGGCAGCTAAAGGGGAGGTTCTGATAAAGGGAGACTTCAACATGCCAGATACAGATTGGTCAATACCAACAGGAACATCTGCCAGAACTAGACACATGGTGGATTCCCTGCAGGTGGAGGACCTCAAACAACTGGTACAACAACCCACAAGAGACAGGGCTATCCTGGATCTAGTACTAACTAACAGGGAAAGGATCACAGATCTCCAGGTAGAAGGTCACCTGGGGGCCAGTGACCATCACAAGGCATGGTTCAATTTGGCCACTAGAACTAAATCATCCCATTCCAAGGAAAAATATGGGACTTCAGAGGAGCTGACTTTGATAAGATGGCCAACAGAGTTAAGCTAGCCCTGGCAAAAAGAAATACAGGTGAGGGGGTACTGGCAAAGTGGGCAAGCATTAAGGATGCAATACTTGAAGCAACATCCCATTGTGTTAGAGAGAAAAGGAAGTGCAAATGAAGAAGGAAACCACTTTGGTTCTCAGAAACAGTAGCAGAAAAGGTCAGAGCCAAAAGGCTGGCCTTCAGGAAATATACAGGAACGCAGCGGAATGAAGATAGGGAGGCATATCAAACTTCCCTAAGGGAAGCAGGGAAGGCAGTAAGGCAGGCAACGGCCCAAACCGAGAAAACACTAGCACAAACAGTAAAAGAAGGTGACAAGACTTTCTATAGATACATTAGTGAAAGGAGAAAGTCCAGAGGGGGTATTGCTAAGATTAAAGGAGATAAGGGGGCATGTGAGGAGGAGGAGGACCATGTAAAAGCATCTATCCTAAATAGATACTTCTGCTCAGTATTTACTGAAGAGAAGGTAGGGCAGGGCCCACAGCTCAGCATCATGGACACAGGGGGGAGGGAGGTGTGCACTAGTCCCTTCACAAAAAGGAAGGGTCCTACAAGAGCTCGATAGGCTCAGGGTGGACAAGGCAATGGGACCTGATAGCATACATCACAGGGTACTAAAGGAGCTACAGGTAGAACTAGCAGAGCCACTATCAGTACTGTTTAGTGAGTCTCTGAGCACAGGAGAGGTCCCAGAAGACTGGAGGAGGGCTCATGTGATCCTGCTCCACAAGAGTGGTAGCAGGGAGGAGGCAGGAAACTACAGACCAGTCAGTCTTACCTCAGTAGTGGGCAAGATTATGGAGGCACACCTTAAGGAAAGGATCATGCAACACCTGGAATCCATAGGGGCACTGGATCCAAGACAGCATGGGTTTACAAAAGGAAGTTCCTGTCAAACTAATCTCATAGATTTCTTTGACTGGGTAACCAGAGTGGTGGACCAAGGGGGAGCAGTTGATGTCGCCTACCTTGACTTCAGCAAAGCTTTTGATACTGTTCCACATAGAAGATTGATTAATAAGCTGGGTAGGCTCAGGGTGGGTCAGAAGTTGGTCAACTGGGTGGTAAACTGTTTGACGGGCAGAAAACAGAGAGTGGTGGTAAACGGTATACAGCCAGAAGAGATGCAAGTCACAAGTGGGGTACCTCAGGGATCAGTCCTGGGGCCAGTCCTCTTCAATATCTTCATCAGTGACACTGCAGATGGACTGGAGGGTAAGGTTTGTCTATTTGCAGATGGCACCAATATCTGCAACAGAGTATATGATCCAGATGGGGTGGGCAGAATGAGAAGAGATCTGGATAAACTAGCAAAATGGTCAGAAGAGTGGCAACTGGGATTTAAATGCAAAGAAGTGCAAGATCATGCACATAGGGAAGAGAAACCCTGAAGCCACCTATAGGCTGGGAGGGGAGTTGCTGGCAGTCACAAGGGAAGAAAGAGACTTGGGCATCATCATCACCGATGACCTGAAATCATCCGAGCAGACCACTAAGGCAGTAGGTAAGGCTAGGGGGATGTTGGGGTGTATTAGTATGGGTATCACAAGTCGTAAGAGAGAGATAATAATCCCTCTTTACAAGACACTGGTTAGGCCCGATCTGGAGTACTGCGTGCAGTACTGGAGGCCACACCTTCACAAGGACATTAACCAAATTGAGGCAGTCCAGAGAAGGGCAACCAAAATGGTGCAGGGACTGCATCAGAAAACATATGAGGACAGAATAATGGAGCTCAATATGTATACCCTAGAGCAAAGGAGGGAGAGAGGTGATATGATCGAAACATTCAAACACCTTAAGGGTGTTAAGAAGGTGAAAGAGTCTAACAAGTTTCAATATAAGATAAATAGCAGGACAAGAGGACACAGCATGAGATTAGAGAGAGGCTGATTAAGGGGTAATGTGAGGAAGTTCTTTTTCACAGAAAGGGTGGTGGATGCATGGAATGGCCTACTTCAGGAAGTGGTGGATATGAATACAGTGCAGGGCTTCAAAAAGGCATGGGATAGGCATAAGGGAGCAATACAGATGAGTATGAATAGATAGGCCATTGACAGAGCAGAGGCCGATGGCACATTTATAAGGTAGTAAAAGAAATGGTCAGACTGGATGGGCCTTGCGGTCCTTATCTGCCATCAACTTCTATGTTTCTATGTTTCTATTCTACCCCCTGCAGTATAATGCTCCCCGAGGATTGAGAGACTACCAATTTGTTTTGTCCAGAATGTTGAAAGCTGAGAGTCTGGTTATTTTTAAAATCTCGGCTAATGTACTTTCATTTTTATTACTATCAGGACTGTTCTCAGTTAAAAATGTTACAATTTATTAACATGAAGTTTACTCACTATATTATGTAATTTGTTCATTTAAAGATATAATACTGGTACTGCCGTTGGGTTGTTCATAGCTATTATAAAAGTCTGTGTCTCAAGTTTCAAGTTCCACTGCACTATAGGCAATGGATAAAAAGTGTTGGTGTCCTTGACTTAGCAGGGTTATCTCTTCTAAGAGTTGCCTATTATTTCTAATACTCTATGAGGGATGTGGGGGAGCAAGCCTTACATAAACCGGGGGACATCGATGTGCTAAATTCAATGTATAAATATTCCCTACTCATGGCAGTTTAAGCTATTTAGTACAAATTGCTGGATAAATATATTTGAAGATTACTCCTCTGTGATGTAACAAAGTTTGGGGCATAACAGTTTTTCTTACTGTTATAATGACGTATACTCTCTGATATTATTGAGTTGTATAAATTGTGAAAATGCCTACCTATGGAATTTTAAAGCTATACTGATATGCAGAAAATTTAAAAGATAAGGTTAAAAAAATAATATATATATATATATATATATATATATATATATATAATAAACATGATAAATACAGATTATTGCAATATAAGGTTTTGCAAAATTGACATTTCATGCTGAAGAAATTGTGCAAGATGGGGAAGCTGGTGTCCAGCCAGTGTACTAGATGTGGATAGGCAGAAGGGTCATGACTTCATATTCTTTGGTCCTGTGAAAAGGCCAAACCTTTTTGGGATGACATTAAATAGGGTTTAGCCCCCTCCCGGGCCTGGAGGAGGCTATTATGCCTGCGATTTATTAGGTAAATATCCTGCTGATTTTATGCGACCAAAAGTGGATACATAGCTTTGGTCTCTGTCACAGCTAAATTAGTAATCTTATGTCACTGGCTGGATGACCAGATTCCCACTAAACTACAGTGGAATAGAAAGATTGTGTATGGGTTGAATGCTGAAAATCAGACTGCATGTATACATCATCGATTCCAGTCTTACTGTAGAAGATGGGAAACTCTTCACACATTGCTCCTCATTGAATGATATTGTCTCTTTAAGACTGCTTGTCCTATGGGTTGACATTGTCTTTGTTCAGCTCTGGGCTGACACCTCTCTCTGTATATGTGTTTTTTTTTTCCAGACGGGGTTGATTATTGTGTGATTAGGGTTTGTTCATTGTATTCGTGTTGTTCTGTTTCTGCTGTTTTTGTCTTTCTTCTTAAATTGTTGCAATAAACTTTACTAAATAAAAAAAAATAATGACTAATTCATCTGTAAGAGGATAGGAGAGGGTGGAGCATGGAAAGTTAATTAAAAAAAAAACAAGAAAAATGCTATGCAGTGGACTGTGGGGTATAGAACACCTAAACAGATGTTTCTCTGACATTTTTGAACGGTCCGAAGCAGTCAATAGAGATTCTTTCTCAGTGTCAAGGGTGTATGTGCTTTGGATATTTTTCCTCACTTTACTCAAAGTCATCTTATGTTTAGAATTACAAAATGTCAATCGGTTAAAGTTGATAAAGTGATAGTTATTAGTATAGGTTACAGTTAATATTACAAATAATCTCTGCATTGGCAAAATTGTTATGTATAAGGCTATACTAACACTGCTGCAATTAAAAAAGGCAGATGAAATGCCTTCAGTAATTAAATGAGTGCTTAGTGGGAGTGAGAGGAGGCAGAAATGACACTATGGTCTAGGAGATCATGGACAGGAATATTTCAAAACTGGGTCAAAGCCAAAACACTGTGGGATAGAAGTCACCGGTATTGTATGATTTGTGGCGTCAGAGGCAATATAACTTAACGAAGAGCATACAATGAATGAGGGAGCTATATCATAGAACAAAAACACAAGAATATGGATGATATTAATCTGGCATGCATTACATTGAATATTTAGGGGCTGCAAACAGGTCAGAAAAGACAAAAGGTCTTGCAGCACTTAAACAAAGCACAAACAGCATATATGCAGGAAACACACATGGGGAAGTGCAAAGGAGAAAATGATAAGGAGAAATTAGATTGGTAAGGCTTATGGCACAGCCTGGTGCCGGAATGGTTTGAAAAGTGTTAGGGCCAAGGATGTCAGGGGTAAATTCTCCCCTATTAAATACATTAACATAATTGTGACAACTGATAGGGCCACTTATAAAAGTGGTAGGGCCATGGCCCTAGTGCCCCCCCACCCCGTTCTGGCAACTATGGACAGGAAATTGCAGAAGGAAGGAAAGTACTTGAATTCTGATGCACAGAAATGTAAACTTCAATGAAGAGTTTGTATGTAGACATCAGGAAGGAAGGATGTTGACTGTGCCTGGGAAAATGTTTAGCATGCATGGACGACTTTAATATATATGGGCCTAACCATGATGTACCTGACTTCAACCAGCTCACTGAGCACTTAATGAAGCTTGTAGACTACACAGTACTAACAGATGGTGATATGAACCTAGTACTAAACTCTATCATTGACAGCATGAACACAAGAAGAATTCTAACGCAAAGTGCAAGGACACTGGCAACCTTCCGGGATGAAAATAACATGGTAGACACAGGGACAGCACTCCCCCATAATGGTAAAAAATGTACTTTTAGATCAAATGCACATAAGACTGCCTCAAGAATCAATTACTGGTTCACACCCAACAATAAAGTCCTAGGTATTATAGAAGTTTCCATTCTTCCAACTACTATCTCGGAAAATGCCACCATATGACTATCATTTTCCATAGATATAAAAAGTCCTAAATCATCAAGCTGAAAGTTTAACAACTTCATACTTCAAAGTGAAGAATGTGTAACAGAAATAAGGAACATTATTAAAGATTTTCTACAGTACAAACAACCAGATGACACCAGCTGGTCCACCATATGGGAGGCCCTCAAGTGTATTATTAGGGGGAAGTGTATTACTATTTGCTCTGCCAGAAAGAAGAAGAAGCAGCTGAGAGAACTGAACTGCTGGAGGTAATCAAACTAGCGGCAGAAAAGTTAACCAATAATACAGGATCTGTTTACTGCTGGGGAGAAGTGGAGTGTCAGCGGCTGTAGCCACATAAGGGAATTTTGGCAGCCGTAGCCACTGGGAGTGTTGGCGGCCATAGCCGCAGGGAGGATCGGAGGCTGTAACTTGTGAGGTCAGGAGTCAGTGGCCATAGCCACGAGGAAAAAGTCAGTGGTCAGAACAAGACAAGGAGCACATACAGTGGCTGTTGCTGGCCAAAAAGATTGGTTGGACTGGGCTCCTGCTCAAGGAGCCAATCAGGGTGCAGGTGCCAATTTTCAAAAAGTGGCTCTGTTATAAAAGTGAGCAAGCTGAGCCACTTACGGTCTGTCTACTGCTGGGGAGAAAAAGTCCTACCCTCCCACCCCGCACCTCCTCCAATAATTAAGTAGGCTCCCTGGGCTCCTCCCAGAGGAAGCTACCAACATCAAAAGAGGAGGAGGGGAGTTGTTCTCATAAAAAGGATGGGAAGCAGGTAGGAGGAGGAGACTTTACTATCTCTATTGTTTTATTTTAGGGAGTGACTTTCATATCGCTAGAGTTTTTATCTTATAGAGTTGTCTTACAGTGTATTTGATATATCTCTAGAGTTTTTATCTTATAGTTACCTTACAGAGTACCTTATATAGTGGGAGTGACTTTTATATCTCTAGAGTTTTTGTCTTATAGTTATCTTATAGAATGTCTTATAGCGTGTCTTGATATATTCGTTATCTTATAGAGTGACATGATTTAAGTGGTAGTAACAAGTACAAGGTAGAATTTATTAGGTGAACTGAAGGAATAAAAAAGAAAGAGAAAACTTAGTACATACTCAAAAGGGTATTAATTGTCGGAGGGCTGCAGAAAGGGGAACTGAAGGGCACAGTAATTATTAATTATTGTCTTCTATTATTGCTATAGTGGGAATTATCCAACAAGAAGGAAGGGGTATGTGTCACCCTTAACAAAAGCTATATTATCTATGTGAGTTGGGGGCATCTTAATCTAATCTTACCTGAATTTTTCAAAGGGGAAAAGGAATCTAAATTGTTGGATTATCCATTATACTGGGGTTTCTATCAGGGAACAATACAATAGGAGGTAGCTGTGAGGTTGATAAAAAGGGGCTGTACAGAAGTTACCAGATAAGACATTGGAGAAAGAGGTGTAAAATGTAATTTGAAGGTGGACTGCAGAGCAGATGGGAAGGGGGGCTGAAGGTCGGGGAGGGAGCAGGGAAGACGGGGAGGAGGGGGTATACTAGGCATAGAAAGGGGTCAGAGGGGAGGAGGATTGGATCTAGGGGAATAGTTGGGTGTCACGGGTGTATTTTTTTTTTTTACCAGGAGAGACACACTAAGCTGAAACTTGTTTACAGGTGTGACCTGGGAGCACAATGAAGTTAAGTGACTTGCTCAGGGTCACACAGTATGCAAGGGGGGGGCTGTGGAATTCAAACCCAGGTCTCCACATTTGCAGCTCAGAGCCTTAAATCACTGCTCTATACTGCCTCCTCAAATGTATTTGTTGTGGAGAATGGGGTTTTGTCCAATACTGTATGTAACAGATTGTCACAGCTGGAGGCAGAAGTTGTTAAGGTGAGGAGAGAATGGGAGAGCTGGGGCAGGGGGGCACAGCCAGGGATCACAACGGGAGGGCTAATAACAAGAAGAAAGAGGAGGAGGAGGAGTTAACTGGGATATGTATGGGGAACCCTTCACGGGCAGGACATGGACCGGGTTGGACAGGGAACATGAGAAGGCAGAAGAGGGACAGAGTGGGGGGCGGAGAAGGAGGGAAGAAGGAGGGAGGAAACAAGAAAGGAGGACAGGCTGGAAGTAACTACTAGAGTGATTAGCAGTATGACTGGGGTGGTGCATGCTCCAAGAGGGGCAGCGTGAATGGGGGGAGTACTCAAATGTGGGTGGTGTTGATATGAGAAATAGGTACACACCCTTAATGAATCTGAAGGATACAGACACCACACCCCCAATGAGTCGGAAGGATACAGCCATTCAGGAGAGAGAGAGAGAGAGAGAGAGAGAGAGAGGGTGGATAGGAAAAGGGAAGGGGTGTGGATGGGATGGGGGAAAGAACATAATGTGTGCTGGAGGGGGGAAAGGAATGAGGGGAGAAGTGGGGTCTAGGCAGATATCTCAGTGAACTTGGGGTTCCAGGAAAGTGACCAGACTGTGATTGGGGGGCAGAAAGATGATAGGGCTGGGGGGGGGGAAGGGTGGGAGAGTAGAAGCAGAGCCTGGGGTAGATTACTCAGAGACAGGTTATTCTGAGAACCCAAGAGATACCATAGGTAGGAAAAGGCTGAGTGAAGAGAGCAGGCAGGGGAAGGAGGTCAACATGGAGAATAGGAAGGTGGAAAATCTAGTGAGGTACGTTAGAAAACTGGAGGGGAAAGGAGATAAGGAAATTGATGTGGAGGGGAGAAAGGAGAGGGCACGGGGTGGCAAAGTTGCCATGCAGGGAGGAGGTAGGGGGTGAAAGTAGAAAAGGCACTGAAAATTGGCAAAAGAGGGTCCTGGTATTGGGGGACTTCATCATTAGGGGAATCAGATGGGGTGAAATAAATGAGGGAAAAGGGAGCACTGTACAGGTGGAATGTATGCCGGGGATGACTGTGTTCAGGGTAGGGTACTTAGTGCACTCATTAGTAAGAAAGCACAGAGAGGTGCCCCACATTCTGGTACACATTGGCACTAATGATGTGGTGGAAAATAGTGTGAAGGAAGTGCAAGCCAGGTACAGGGAACTGACAAGATTATATGTAGCAGAAAAGTGCACTGCCTTGTTTTTGGAAATCCTGCCAGTGCCAAAGGGCACTCTGGAAAGAAAGGAGAAAATTATTTTATTTTATTTATTTATTGAGTCTCGGATTACAACACCTTTGAGCAATACAACTCATTTACAAAGGTTCCAAGTCAGTAGTACAAAAACAAAACAAGGTAAACAATAGATATGTAAATAGCAGATATCAAGAATGTACTTAAAAAAAATTAATACTTCAAAAGCAATCAAAATAGCACTGCATGTTGCTCAATATAATAGTAGAGTGGGCTAGAAGAGAGGGCAGCCTGGGAGGCCTTGTCAAAATCTAGGAGAGAAAGTAACGGGGTGTAAGGTGGGGGATGGGAGAAACAAGAGGGAGAAGGAGATGAGTTGCACAGGTGGTGGAGAGGGAAGGAGCGGAGTTGCAAAAGAGGTAATGGGGATAGAGAGAGGAGAGGATGAAGAGGTGGAAGGAGGGAAATGAGGTGAGTGCAGAGAGAAGGGGGGAGTGCTGGTGAAGTGAGGGGGATGAAGACAAATTAATAGTATAAGGAGAAGAGGTGGTGTTTAGTCAGGAGAGGGGGCAGCCTAGCAGGCCTTGTCAAAAACCCAAGAGAGAGAGTAATATGGATAGGAGAGAGGTAAGAGAAAGAAACTTAGGGAGAAGGAGGGGGAAGAACTTGCAAAAGAGGTGGCATGAGATAAGAGAATGGGTGGAGGGTGGAAGAGGGAAGGTGAGGAGGAGCAAGGGAAGAACTTGAAGATGCGTGAGCAGAGAAGAAGCAGGGGTGAGGGGTGGAGGGGAAAAGGCTTGAGGGTAGGATCGAAATGAAGTGCCAAGAGTTAAAAGTGCTGAAAGGTATAAGTACAATGATAAATTAAGCAGAAGGCTGCTAAGGGCAGCAGTCACATATACTGTTTGCTAATAGATGTTGTCGGAGTTTGTGTTTGAAAGGGCTAAGTTTTGACTCAGCAGAGATGTCCCTACCCAGGGAGTTGAGCCAGAGGGGAGCTCTGTAAGCAAAAGACCTGTGACCTAAGGTGGTGCGGCATCTGGGAACAGTAAATACCTGAGTTGCCAAGCTGCGAGTATGTTGGGTGCTGTGACAAGGGCTAAGGAGCTGTTGGACCCCAGGGGGTAACAAACCAAGGTGTGCCTTCTTGGCAAGTAAGCAGGTTTGATATTGGATCCGGCTGAATAATTGAAGCCACCCAGTCTGAGCATATAGGTCACACGTGTGTGTGAGGCAGGTAGCCCCAATAAGGAATCTGCATGCTTTAAGAGCAACAGTGATCCTGTGAAGGGATGTAGCAGAGGCAGAGCCATAAATAATCAACCCATAATCGATGATGGCAATGACAGAGCTGAAAATTGCTATTCTTAGTGCCTCAGGAGTGAGGCTAAGCTTGTGCCTGTGGAGCAGGCCAGTCCTTATGTTGACAGCTCGAGCTATGTTATCAATATGTTATGAGTAAGTGAGTGAGCTATCAAGAGTGACCCCTAGATATTTGAAAGAGTGGATCTGTTCAAGTGTGGTGCCAATGCAGTTTGTGATGAACAAGGGTTTGGACTTGTGTTTCTTATGGGCATTGCTGAAAAGCATCACTTTGGTCTTTTTATAGTTTAGCACCAGTTTTTGAGTGCTGAACCACTGTTCCACTTCTGATAAACTGTGTTGAAAGTTATCCTGGAGGCTCTTAGAGTCAGGGTTTTCTAGAGTAGATCATTGCATCATCTGCATAAAGCAGAATCTGTTCATGACAGGCTCATGGGAGGTTATTCAAGTAGATACTGACAGGGCCGGCTTTAGAGTTTTTGGGGCCCCCAGCAGATTAATGAAGTCATGGGGCCCCCTACTTACTATCACCCCATATATTTAACTGTAACCAATACACACATTATTTTATTGTATTTTCAGTACTAGTGGCATCTTAAAAAAAAAATTAAAGGGAGACCGCAGTGACAGTGCATACTGTTCCTTCTCTCACATCCATTGTTACCTGTCTGCCTCTTATTACCAGGGTCATAGCTTAGTAAGGCTTTTCATGAAATCAAGATCCCATATCAAAATATGCACAGTCCTTTATTGCTGTTTTGAGAAAATAATAAAACAAGATTTCAAATAATTAAGGTAAACTGTTTTAGTTGGGGCCCCCCATAAGCAGGGGGCCACCAGCGATTGCAGGGTTTGCTGGTGCCTAAAACCGGCCATGGATACTGAAGAGAAGGGGCTCCAGTATAGATCCCTGAGGCACTCCAGAATGGACTGGTTTCCTTTCGGAGAGGACATTGGTTATCTTGACCTGCTGTGAATGGTCTTCTAAGTAACTTTTGAACCAGTTGACAGCATCATTCGACACCCCTGTGAGAGATAATTGCCCGAGTAGCAGTGAGTGGTACACAGTATAAAAGGCCTTCGTCAGGTTGATAAAGGCAGTCCCAACCAGATGGCCTTGGTCGAGTGCGTTATGTATGAAACCAGTGAATTCTAACAATGCTGTGGTACTAGTATGACCTTTACGAAAGCCATGCTGCTGGGGACACTGGATATTGTATTTTCCAGGTATTCCACAAGCTGATCTGCAATTATATGCTCTAGTGCTTTCGATAGAGGAGGTAGAATGGAGATTGGCCTGAAGTTTGTGTGCTGTGCCCTATCTCCACCTTTGTGCACCGGGGTTACTAGGGCCTGTTTCCATTTTTGGGGGAATTACCCAAGCCTTAGAGAAAGGTTCAGAATCATTGTAAGAGGTGTAAGAGTTTCCTTGAGGGTGAGGGCAAGAAATTTGAGATCTAGATTGTCCCCACTGAATCTTGCTTCTGCAAGTGCTGGTATGTACTTTCTGGCCTCATGTAGTAGCCTCTTTGAAGTAAAAAGGTGTAGAAGCCAGCTGCTGAACATTACAGACGGGGGTTAGCAGGGGCAGAGACCATGAAAAAATCAGAGGGGAGGACACTGCTGAGGCCTGTAAAGGCATTGTTAAAAATATTGGCTATGGCCATTGGGTCAAGAGTAGGGCTTCCATCAATGTTAATCATGGTAGGTGCTCTATTAAGGTCTTTGCCAGTGACTTCCTTTATGTTGCTCCAGAAATGTTTACTGTCATCCCATGAGTTGGAAAGTGCCTCCCTAAAGTATTGATGTTTTGCAAAACGGATGGCTCTGGTACAAACATTTCTGGATTTTATTATAAGCCTGAATATCTGCTTGCTTGCCTGTGGTTTTGACCCAGTGCCAGAGGTGGTCCCTAGTCTTCACAAGTCCCAGTAGTTCAGGTGTTATCCAAGGGTTGTACACCCCCTTAACTTTCCGCTTTTTATAGGGGGGTGTGGATATCACATGCAGCATTAAAGTGGTCGATGAAGAAATCAAGTGCCTCATCAATGTCATTGGTAGAGTCCAGTGGGAATTAGGGAAATCAACAGCTGGTTACAGGAATGGTGTCTTGCTATGGAGTATAGTTTGGTGAGGGACTGGAGAACTACATGGGAGAATAAAGATCTTTATGCTAGGGACAGGCTACATTTGAATAAGGAGGGTAAGGAGGTCCTTAAGAATAAGCTAGGTGAGTACATAACTGCGAGGTAGGATTTAAACTAGATGAGGGGGGAGAGCTGGAGTATACAGGGCTCTTGAACATCATAGGAGGGCGTAGGCTCTTCCCCCAATCTGGCAGAGTAGAGGAAGTGAAGCCCAACCCCAACAGGGGCAAAGGGGTTGGGAGGACAGGGGAAAAATCTGGGAGGGGCTGGAAAGTCATTCTGATAAATGCATGGAGCTTGGGGAACAAGATGCCAGAGTTGCATACCTTGATGGTGGAAGGGGGGATGGATGTGGCTGCAGTTGCAGAGATTTGGGCCACCCAGTATCATGACTGGGACATGAAGATACCTGGGTACACCATACTTAGAAGGGATAGGAGAGGGATAGGGGTGGAGGGGTTGCACTATTCGTTAGGGAAGGGATAGTGTGCAGCAGGGACAAGGGGGAGGAAAATGTAGAGGCGGTCTGGGCCACATTACAGAATAGTAAGAGGAGGAGGGTAAATCTAGGGGTGGTCTACAGGCCACCCATGCAAATGAAGCAAATGGACAGGGAATTGATTGACAATCTGAGAAAGAACTGTAATAGGGAAGGGGGGGGGATTTGATTCTAGGGGATTTTAACATGCTGGGGGCAGACTGGAATACCGTGGCATCATCATCTGCTAAGGAACAAAGGGTCTTCATCACCCTCCAGAATGAATTTTTGACTCAGCTAGTAGGGGAACTGACTAGGGAAGGAAACATCCTGGACATGGTCCTAGCAGATGGTGAGAAGGTTAAGAACCTGGTGGTGGAAGACCCATTGGCTGGTAGCGACCACTCCATGGTATGTTTCACCCTTGATATGGGGAAGGAGAGGCTCAAAACAAAGACCATGGTAGTGGACTTTAGGAGGGCTATCTTTGGGGAGATGGCGGATATCCTCAGGGAGCATATAGGTAAAATCAGACCTGGGATGGGCACGGAGAGGCAGTGGGAAATCCTGAACCTGGGCATCCTGGTGGCCATGAAAACCTGCACCAGGTCCCAAAATAAGATGGCCAGAGGTAGGAAACCTTGCTGGTGGACAAAGGAAGTGCAGGAGGGAGTGAGGGACAAAAGAATGGCCTTTAGAAGGTACAAGTGCTCCCCTAGCAAGGCAGACCATGAGGAGTACCACAGGATGTCCAGGGAGGTCAATAGGAGGGTAAGAACTGCCAAGGCTAATAAAGAACTTAGACTAGCAAAAGGAATCCATGAAGGGGAGAAGGAATTCTACAAATACATTAGGGAGCAAAAGATGGGTGGGGAGCAGATAAGCAAGCTGAAGAAGGAGGGGGGGATGGTAGAGGGGTAGAGCAGGTTGAAGTGTTAAATGAGTATTTCAGCTCTGTCTTTACCAGGGAAAGGGATGGAGCTACCACGGGGGGGGGGCAGGGAAGGGGGCACTGTGGGGGAGGCACTCATGGATGGTGAGATCCAGGTAGGGAGGGTGAGGGAGGCCCTCAAGTCCCTGAGGATGGATAATGCTCCACGACCAGACGGCATCCACCCTAGGCTTCTGAAGGAACTGGCAGATGTCCTAGCAGCTGCAATGACAGATCTATTCAATTTCTTCCTCTGATCAGGATGTGTTCTTCTGGACTGGAGGATGGCACATGTCATGCCCCTCCACAAGAGGGGACCTTGGGATGAACTTGGGAATTACAGACCGATCAGCCTGACATCCATAGAAGGAAAAATGATGGAGGCCATCTTAAAAGAACTGATGGTGGAGTTCCTGGAAGTAAATGGTTTTCAGGATGCCAGCCAACTTGAGTTTATCTGGGGGAAACCGTGTTGAACCAACCTAGTCGAATTTTTCGACTGGGTAACAAGATCCCTGGATGGGGGAAAGCCTGTTGATGTTCTGTAGCTGGACATCTGCAAGGCTTTCGATTCAGTCCTGCATGGAAGGCTGATTTGAAAATTGAGGGAACTAGGGGTGGGGGATAAATTGGTAGGGTGGGTGGAAAACTTGTTTGAAAATAGACAGCAGAGGGTGGTAGTAGGGATTGAAGCCTCGTCGTCCAGAGGGGTCATCAGCGGGGTCCCGCAAGGTTTAGTGTTGGGCCTTATCCTTTTCAATGTGTTCATTGCAGACATCAGGGAGGGAATTGGGAGTAAAATGAGCCTGTTCATTGATGACTCCAAACTAGGGGCTGAGGTGGAGAGCGAGGAGGGTAGGAGGGCACTTCAGGAAGACTTGGTGAGGCTGGAAAACAGGGTACACATGTGGCAGTTAGGGTTTAACGCATGTACTGTAAGTGTAGCATCCTACATCTGGGTGTTAGGAACCTTGGGTATAGCTATCACCTGGGAGGAGTAAGGCTGACTGTCTCTATGATGGAGAAGGATCTAGGGGTGATGACTGATGCCAAATGGAACAACTCAGAGTAGTGCAGGAGAGCAGCTGCTAAGGCAAATAAAATGCTTGGGTGTATATCCGGGGGGATAACGTCTAGGAGCATGGAGGTTATACTTCCCCTGTACTGCTCACTGATGAGGCCACACCTGGAGTATTGTGTGCAGTCCTCGTGCCCCCGCCTAAAGAAGGACATTGCACTACTTGAGAGAGTCCAGAGATGGGAGACAAAGATGATCAGTGGTCTGGGAGAATTGTCATATGGGGACAGACTTAGAGAGCTGAACATGTACTCCCTGGAAGACAAGGGATAGAGAGGAATATGATAGATACCTTCAGATACCTGAAGGGAGTCAACAGAGGGAAAATGGAGAGATTGATCAAATTGAAGGGGAAGGGGACTATGAGAGGTCATAGTCTGAAACTGGCAGGCAGGAAGTACAGAGGAGAGGTGAGGGGGCATTATTTCACAGAAAGGGTAGTGGCACCCTGGAATGTGCTTTCTGATGACTTGATAAAAATGGATACTGTGGGAGGTTTTAAGAGGGGTTGGGACAGGCACAGGGGCATGGTACAAGTTGAGGGTAAGGTGAATACCAGAGGTACGCAGGGAGGGGCATGTGGGAGGAAAGGGGTAAATAAGGGAAGTAAAGCAGCTACTGTACTGCACCAGTGAGCTGTGTCAGACAGACGTGATAGACCATTAAGCCTAATCTGCTGGCAACTATGTATGTATACATCGGTTGAAGCGTGGAATTCATGGGTGGCAGCACGGAAGAAGTATAAGGAGAACCTCAGACAAACTATGGCGTTGATATACAGAAAGACAAAAACAAATTACATCTCAAACAGTCCTAAAGCAATCAAAATCTTGGCACGTCACCTTAAACAAGAAAGAATGAAAATTCAGTTCATTTCACTAGAAAGTCAGAACCCAGATGAAATAGTTACAGATCCATATAAAATAAATAGGTGCTTCAAGGACTTCTATCACAAGTTGTATAAAAAGGGGTGCACAGGATCCTTAGAGGACCTCAACAATTTTCTAGGAGACCTGCAATTACTTAAGCTGACAGAAAAAAAAATGCCCCTACAAACAGAACTCTCCACAGCAGAAATTGCTATGACAGTCAATGAACTACCTAAAGGAAAAGCACCTGATGAAGGCAGATTTCTACAAGACTGTCAGACCTTTTCAGTAGAATTGGTACCTGTACTGCAAAAAGTCCTATCAGAGGCAATGGTGAAAGAGAAGTTACCGAATTCAGTGATGAATGGGGTGATAACCCTCATACTGAACCCTAACAGAAATATAGTGAAATGTGAGAGCTATAGGTCAATCACTTTATTAAATATCAATGCTAAAATTCTGGTCACTAGAGTACGAAGAATCATACTACTTCTAATTAGTCCTGTGAAAACTGACTTTATGACTGGTCATCACATCTCTGATAATACCTGCAAACTGACATACATAACAGGTTTAGCCAGGAACTTGCAGGATACAGCTGCCTTAGTAACATTAGATGCTGAAAAAGCATTCGACTGGGTGGAATGCACATACCTATTCAACATCTTAGGAAAATATGACATCTACCCAGTCTTTATAGAAATGATAAGGCTACTGAATAACCAGCCTGAAGCCATTATCTCCACAAATGGTCTCAAATCTGCATCCTTTACCCTGGAAAGAGGCACAGGGCAGGATTGTCTGCTATTGCCAGGACTGTTTGACCTAGCACTGGAGCCACTAGTTCTGAAAATACAACAAAATTACAAGAATAAAGGAAATGAACATAACGGGACACAGCATACAGTATTAAATCTGTAACACACGTTTTGGATATTCTAAGACAGCATGGTGGAATTTCAGGTTACTTGTTGAATGTAGGGAAGTTACAAGTAATGCCTATGAATCACCTATGCAGGAAGACACAAGTGGAAGGGTTAGGACTTAAATAGAGTGCTAAGAGCATATCGTATGTGGGAATAGATCTGTGTGCCATAGGAAAAGAAACAGTAGCCTTCAATACTAAAAATCTCTTTCAAAAAACTCAAAACTGATGTAGACAGGTGGAACTAATTTCCTGTATCTATGTGGCAGAGAATTCAAGCAATTAAAATAAAACTTTTTACCTAGAGTCCTTTTTGTCCTGATCATGCTCCATTGCAAATTACCTAGTGACTGGATAACTCAGACACAAAAACTGATCGGTAACTTCATTTGGGTCAGCAAAAGAGCAAGATGTAACCTAAAAAGAGTAGCAAGAGCATCTGACAACGGCAGCCTCAATGTACAAGATATAACAATGTATAATTGGGCTATACAAATGAGATATGCTAGCAAATGGATAGATACTCTTGAAAGGAATCAAGTCAGTATATACACACCAGCCTGGGTCCAGATAGTAAGAGACTTATGTGAGTAAGCCAGTATGGATATGACAACATTAATCTACAACAAATTTCTATCAGCCCAAAAGTAATGGCCTGTACAGTACAATTCCAGAATTATGAAGGAAACTCACATCTCTTTCTGATGTTGCCTACAGCAGCCGATATGGGGAAATAAAAATAAACAATAAAATATTATAAAATATAAACTGGAAAAATGCAGAATCATGTACAGTTGCAAACCTGGTAGAAAGAGAAAATTTCATCCACCTTTGCATATTTCAAAATGTTCATGAATTCAGATCTTGTGACACATATTTCCTACTACGGCTTCAACACACCATACAGCAATTTTGGGTGAGAAAAACTAGCTGAAGATATCTCACCTTAGGGAGAAAAAAAATCAGTAGTAACTTTCTTTTTTTTTTTTACTTGCTGTTTTATGCCTCCTTCTTCATCACTTTTGCTCCTTCCCTCAGGGACTCCCTAGGTGACCTATGGGGCTCTGCTGGGCATCTTGGGGAATGCGTCGGTGGACTGGGCCCCCATCCAGCCTTGGATGACTCCCTGGGTAAAGTAGGAGGGAGATCCCCTGGATCATCTCCTGCCAGCTAACGTCCAATGTTGAGCGGTCCAACCGAGCCTCTCTCCAGATCCTGGTCGCGTATGGCTAAGGTGCCAGGGCCCATCTCCAGGAGCAGACATGGGGTCTTTTCTGCTTTTCTGTTCCCTCTACCCCTGTAGACAACAGCACACTGGGAGGTCCAATGAGATGAGGGCCCGCCAAGATGTGGCACTGCTCTGACCTTGGCCGATGTCTAACCCTCCCTGCACTCTGCGATCCCGATCTGCACCTCCACCAATGGTCACCCAGGTGGCAGTATTGCAACGGGACCTGCAGTCCACCTTGCATGGAGAAGGAGAGCAGCCCACCATGCACTCGATCCTTCTCTCCCTGGCTGGCCCTCCAGCAAACTGGGCTCATTACCGAACCTGGGTCACTGGTGTTGCAAGCGGGAGTGCTACCGCTGTGCTGGTGGGCCGACCCCAGTAGTAACTTTCAAAATGACTGCTTAGTCTCACAATGGTACACTTGCTTGCTTAATATAAAAATATGGTAAAGCTGATGAAACAATTGAATGGTGGAGCAAAATTCTGAATGTAAATACACACAATGGAAATGGAAAGACATTTGGACTTTTTCAAAGCAAGCCTCATTGATTATTTTATTTATTTATTTTGAAATCTTGGATAGCACCAGGGAGCGGATGCTCGTTAATTGGTTCCACGTCAGTCAACAAGTACAGCGTGATACATAAACATTCAAATACAGAGTGGTTCAGTAGCAAATATACAAACACATGTTACAGTACAACAATACAGATAAAGTTCATGGTTACACTATATTGAGGCATTGTACAATGTATGCCCGCGTCAAGGAGAGATAAAAATCAGTAGAGTAGACAGAGGGAGGAGAAGGGGGGAGAAGATGGAGAGGTAACGGTAAGAGGAAGGGGTGGGTTGGGGGATAGGAGGTGGAGGGGTAGGGGTAGGGGTAGGGAAGAGAGGTGGGGCGTGACAGTGCCATGTGAGAGGATGGTGGGTCAGTGAAGTGCAGGGTCGGGGCTACCCAGTGGAACAGTGACAGGACTAAGAAGTGCTAGAGGGTAAGTACAGACTATGGCAATGGGATTACTGACTTGAGGTGGGATTTAGTGGGAGCAGGCACAGGTACCCATGGTGAGAAGGTGTTGGCAAGTTTGTGTTGAAAAGAACCAATCATTGCTGCATCACAGATGTCCTGAGGTAGTGCATTTGTCCAGAGGGGAGCCCGGTATGAGAAACCCTGCTCAGCCAAGGTAGTTCAGCACTTTGGCACATGGAATATCTGAGAGTCAGCGCTTCTGGTTTGCTTTGTCCTCTGGGATGGGGTCAGTAGGTTCCATACTCCTGGTAGTAGAAGGTTTAAGGAGGCTTTTTTGGCAAGGAGGCAGGTTTGGTAGCCAGCCAGCCATGGTATAGAGATCACAGGTGTGCGTGAATCTAGCAGCACCTGTGAGGAGATGGCAGGCTTTATTCATTACGGGTGAGATACGGTGGAGGGCTGTGTCTGTTGCAGATCCATAGATCACAGCCCGTAATCGACAAGTGAGATGATTGAGCTATTGATGGCAGTGCTCAGGGCTTCGTGTGTGAGACAGTGCCTGTGCCAATACAGGATCCCAATGCTGGTATTGATGGCCCTTGCAGTAATGTCAATGTGCTCGGCATATGATAGGGTGGAATCGATAGTGATGCCTAGGTATTTGAAGTGCCGAACAAGTTCAAGAGTGGCACCCCCAATGCTCATAATTGTAAGTGGGAAGGCTCTGTGTTTGCTTTGTGGGTTGGAGAACATCATGGTCTTGGTCTATTTATAATTCAAGACCAATCTATGGTCCTTAAACCACTGCTCCATGGATGCAAAGTCATTTGTAGCTCCACCTCCAGATGTTCAGGGTGTTGGCTGCTGGTGAATAAAACCACATCACCTACATAAAGGAGCATTTGACATGAGCTAGAGGTTGGGAGGTTATATAAGAATAAGCTGAACAGCAGTGGTCCTAATATGGAACCTTGCAGTACACCAGATCTGACAGGTCTGCTGTCAAAGATCACATCCCCGATCCTAACGTGCTGATAGCGGTTGCTCAGGTAGTTAGTGAACCAGCCCAAAGTTTCAGAGGAGAGCCCAATGTCAGCTAGTTGTTTGAGGAGGAGCCCATGGTGCACCATATCAAATGCCTTTGATAGGTCAATGAATGTGGCTCCAGGCCTTGGTCTAATGCGTGGTGGATGTATCCCATAAATTCTAGCAAGGCTGCGATGGTGCTGTGGCCACCCCTGAACCTGTGCTGTTTAGGACACAGTAGTTGATGGTGGTTGAGGTACTCCACAAGTTGATCAGCTATGATCCACTCTAGGGCCTTGGAGAGCGGGGGGGGGAGTATCGAGATTGGTCTGTAGTTATTATGCAATCACCACTTTTGTGCACCGGGGTAACTGTCGCAGATTTCCAGCGTTGAGGGAATTGTGAGTGACAGAGAGAGAGAGGTTTATAATTTGCCTCAGTGGGCTAAGAACTTCCTCAAGTGCTAACAAATTTTAGGTCTAGGGAGTCCCCACTGCATCTTGACTTCCCTAGTACCTTTTCCAGGTATTTTCTGACATCGGCTTCAGAGACTACTTTGAAGTGAAATAGTGGCTGGTCATGGGGAGGCAATTGTTTCCCTTGTGGGTCATTTGTGGAGAGGGGATTGAAGAAGTTAGCAGGGAGCACACTGCTTAGGTCTGTGAAGAAATGATTCAGGGAGCTGGCAATGAGAAGAGGGTCTAAGGATGGCACCCCATCAATTGTGAGCATAGCTGGAGCATTTATGGGGTCTTTCCCAGTGATGTCATTGAGGTTGTCCCAAAACGATTTGCTGCTATTCCATGAACTGGATATTATTATAGATATTAACAATCTTCACCACTCCCCACAAAAACTGTTTCAAATGAAAACTATCCCATCTCCATTGTGTTATAAATGTGGAAAAGAAAATGACACTTTAATGCATGTTTTGTGGAATTGCTTAGAAATTAAGACATTTGGAATGATAGTAAAAGTAAGCAACTCAATCATTTACTGGGTTTGCAAAAATGTATTTACTCCTAAGATCTGCTTTTTAAGTCAGGTGATAGACAGGAAAGGGGCTGCAAGTAGAAGACACAGTTCATATCTAATAGCCAATACAGCAAAAAGATACATTTTGGAAACTCTGGCTGGATAAAGGACAGCCCACTTATAACAAATGGCTACAAGACGCCATAGAAGAGTTGAAATAGTAAAAATTGGCTCATGGCCTGAGGAATACTAATAATGCTTATCTCAGGAAGTTTGTACAGTTGGATGCCCTGATTATAATCCCAGAGGAAACATAACATTACCACATTGCTCAAGAAGATGAATATCACACAGTTTTTTATTTTTCTTCACTCAAGATCTAATATCTTACCCACAAAAGTACTGTAGAAAAATATACCTTTTGACCCAGAAAACACACTCAATGGGGTCTGTGCACAAATGCGTGGAAACAGCACTGAAATGTGACGTAGAGGTGGTGCGCACATATGTGCCACGTAAGATGGCAACATATGGCCACATGCATGAACACCTGCGTACGCGAGGCCATCGCCTGGGGCAGCACCTGCTGCCACTTGCAGAGCCACATGGAGGTGAGCCAGGAGATGGGGAACGCGGGCACACCCGTGACACCACCATATATGGACATCTGCGTCTGAGTGCGCGCACATGGATGTGCATGACGACATGGAGGGTGATGGCAACAGCACACCCTGGGATGGCTATTTGACTGAAATGAACACATCCACAGGCCAACATACACTGGCAGAGTGGAACATCTGCATGGACACTGCAGTCCCAGGCCCATCAATGGGCACCACAGTGCCACAGTCTTCAAACTTCACTGGACCGCAGGTGGCCACCATGCTCATGGACATATGGATGCACTAGTCCACCCTGTATGATGCAGATGCCCTGAAGGTCCTGGCCAAGGAAAAGGCACACCTGAGCTAGAGATACAGGCATAAGTGAACACCACAGGTCTGGATGCACGTACACTGGCTGCCATCAAGCACAAGTGATGTGACCTGCTGGCCTGGTAGCACTGAGGGTTGAGGCACTGGATGCAAACACTACACCAGTGACCTAGGTTCAGGAATGGACTCAGGTCATTGGGGATCCAGCATGGGAGGGAGGGAGGCTGGGAGCAGAATTGAGCTGCCTAACTGTGGCCCTCCTCTCTTTCGGGAAGGGGGGTTGCCCTCCTGCAGTCCCGCCACCTCTGGGTGGAGGTCCAGTGGCGGCGCAGGCAGGTAATGGGCGACCAGTAGGGTGGAGCATCCCGCAGTGTTTGATGTGTGCATGCTTCCACATGCGCTGTCATGCCAAGGATGGGAGGGTGGGAAAAAATGAGGAAAAACAGCTAAACAAATAATGGAAAAAAAGAAAAAAAACAAGTGGTGTGACCTCCAGTCCTCCATGAAGTGGAAACTCTCGGCCATCAGCTGCTCACAGTCCAGCGCTGGTGTTGGACCCCCTCTCAAAACACCATACCTGACACCCATTGAGAGGGTAGTGGCAGAGACCATCCCCGACGTTGTTCGATGCGGGAAAGACATGGGCATTGGCACTTTAACAGGTAGGCGTGCCACCATACACAGGTAAGGTGTGCACAGCCACCACAGTGCATGATGTAACTGCCCTCTGTCTTACCTCAGCAGAGACAACACCATGGAGCACAGGAACAGTGGGGGAAACCACACCAGGGGTGACTCTGATGGAGCTGACAAACACAGGAGGTAGGTAACAGCAGTTGCATACCAGCCCACACATGCTGGTCCACACTGGTGGGGCCAGACCTGAGATAACCACCCACACTGTTGCCCACAGGTCATGTCATGGCACAGGCAAGCACACCAGTGGTGGTCCAAGAGCCATGCCCAGAGGACACTGTGAGGGCAGTGGATGCCAGAGCCATGATGGCAGATGTCAATGATGTGAGCCCCCATGACAACATACTGCAGCATCCCGTTCCCCCTCACCACCCGAGAGGTCACAAAACACAGAGGCGGGGACATGACCATGGACACCATGGCCCATGCTATGCCACAGCAAGGGACCACTGATGCATCCCCAATGCCCCACACAGGTGTGGAGGTTTGAACCACAGTGACATCAGTGACAACGCCACACACCAATGACAGTGGAGGGGACGGCATGGACAGACCACAGTCACACTGCATATGGAGGACTCTGTCCCTGGGACTGATGCAGACATATTATCATGATGACCTATGCCAGCTGGAAAGTGAATGACTCACAGCACAGTGGGAGAATATTGAGGCAATACGTGACCTCTCCGGAGAGATGAAGGGAATGTGCAGGGGCATCGATAGGATTGCAAACATGCTGGAGAGGCTTACAGAACACATGCCACCAGCCCATGCAGAACCTGTATGCATGCAGGACAGCACCCTAGGTGTGGGGATGGATGGGGCACCACAAGGCATGGCAGGCAGACATGGTGCATGGCTGGACATGGGTAGATGGTGTGCCAGTGAGGGGACAGCCACCATAGTCTGCCAGAGGGGCAGGTGACCAGACACATGGAAGATGCATCAGAACAAGATCCACAACGAGGAGTGGATGGCAGTGACCATGCTACAACAATATGGAGACAGCAACCCCCATGTGGCATGCACCTTACATCACCAAGGTACCGGGTCAATACCGCTCATGAAGAACAGCATGGTATTAACTGTGCTGTATAGAAAGTGCATGGATTTGCAGTAATGGGTTGAACAGCACTAGGGAAATACCACTAGCCCTGTTGCTGCACGCTCTTCCTGGGAGTGATCAAGTCACCATGTGCTGGGTGCCTAGTTGAGCTGCTCCCATGGTGGAGTGGCTAAGGCACCAGCACATGGCAGAATGGGAGACCTAGGACTATGGTTCAGTTCCCCACAGGCCTCCCCATGCTGCAACTTTTTGCTGAATTAAAAAAACAAAACAAAACAAAGTTTTACCCCCAGTGGAATTTCTCCCCATCCCCGAAGTTCACAACTCCCTGGAGTTTATCTAAATTCCAGGGGGTGTGGGGGATGTGGTGGGGGGGTGAAGTTCCCCGCAAAAAAAACAAGGAAGCCCATTCTTTCTAAGGGCATGCACTGTTTTGTGATCATCGGTGTTTTGCCTGATGTTATTTTAGCGCACACCCATATGCTTGTGGCATTAATTGCCACGTGTTTTTTGTGTGCGATGAGATGACCCCATGCCCGTGACCAAGGCACATTACCCGCACACCAGTACCAACAATCTAGAGGCATACAACACCATAGGATGTGTACAGCACAGGTGCACCATGTAGCACTGTAGTCCACTGAGCACCCAACATCCCCCTCTTAAAGCACACATGTCCACCAAGCACTACATACCTCCCTCATGAATCCCACATGCACCCCCACACAGCCAGCCCTAAACACACCACACGGGACTCACACATGGATGCATACAGGCAGGCCCTCCCATTGGGCAATGGGCTGCCATACCACATCACAACATGCACCACAAACACACACACACACACACACACACACACACACACACTGTCTCCTGCCCCTCAGTTGAGGCTGCTGCACCCTGCTTCCCTCTGTCTCCCAGCCCCACAGTCAGGGCCAATGCACCTGTTGCCCCATGTTCCTGTCTCCACAGACAGGGCTGTTGTGCTCTGCTAAACCCTAGAATCCCAGGGCCTCTGCCTGCATGAGGCTGCGGCACCATGCTGTCCCAGGCCACCAAAGGTGGGGCTTTTGTTGTACCCTGCTACCCACTTCCATTGCCCCAAATGGGCAGGGCCACTGCACCATGTGCACCCCATCTCACAGTCAGGGCTGCTTTATTCTGGTGAATTACTGTCCAATCTCCTACCTTCCCTTCTTGGGTAAGGTTGTTGAGAAAATTGTGGTGCAGCAGCTCAAGGAGCACCTCGTGGCCTTTGACATCTATGAGCCATTCCAGTCAGGTTCAGAGCCAGGTACAGCACCGAAACAGCATTAGTCAGGGTGCACAATGACCTCCTCAGGTCTAGAGATTGAGGAGACAGGTCAGTTCTTGTCCTTCTTGATTTCTCATCAGTCTTTGACACTGTAGATCACATTGTGCTTCTTGATCACCTTACAGAGTACTGTGGACTCACCAGCACTGTCATCAGCTGGTTTGAGTCCTATCTTTCTGGCAAGAGGCAGCAGGTGGTGATGGGGAACTTCTCCTCTCTCCAAAGCTCCTGCTGTGTGGAGTTCCTCAGGGTTCGATCTTGTTGCTGACGTTATTTGCAGTGTATATGTTGCCCCTGGGTGAGCTCATTAGGCAGTACAATGTGGGTTTTCACTATTATGCAGATGATACCCAACTGCACTTGTCTTTTGCCCCTGGAACATCAAATGCTGTCAAAGTACTTAATAGCTGCCTGTCCGACATCAATGATTAGATGTCCACCAGCTGGTTGCGACTGTACCAGGACAAGACAGAGGTCCTAGTGGTTTAACTGGGATGAGGGTGTGATGGGAATGTTTCCGGCATGGTCACTGGTTTATCCCTGGGATCTACATCATTGAAGGTTTCCTCTAGGGTGCGAGATCTTGGCCAGCTCCTGGATGACAGATTGACACTGGATGTATAGGTGTTGGCTGCTGTCCAAACTGCTTTTTATCACTTGAGGAACATTGCCAGAATCAAACCCTTAGTTCTTCCCAGGGACCTGCCCACACTAGTACATGCCTTTGTGACATCCAGGCTGGATTACTGTAATGCTCTTTATTTCAGGGTCTTTGGAGGTACCCTTCACCGTCTGCAGTTGGTGCAGAACACAGCTGCCAGACTGCTGACTGGCCTTTCTAAGTCCAGCCATGTGACCCCGGTGCTGCGTGCTCTGCACTGGCTACTGGTCAGGTGGAGGGTTAAGGTGAGTTTACTCACTTATAAGACCCTAAACAGACTTGGCCTTGGCTACCTGGCTGATCTCCTAACACCTGCCACCTTGGCCCACTCCCTCCACTCCTCGACCAAGGACCTCCTTGAAGTTCCTAGGATCAGACTTAGAACTTCCCATGACTGGGCCTTCAGTGTCACCAGACCAGTCCTATGGAACTCTTTTCTAGCTGTTCTCAGGCAGGCCCTATCAGTCGAGAGGTTTAAGAGTAGTTTGAAGGTCTACCTGTTTTCTATGGCTTTCCTCACTGAATCTATTTAACCAGCCCTAAGAAATTGCTAGGCCAAATGTTAACTGCTGTATCTGATGGTTTTATTGTTTCATTTGATCTGTTTATTTATGATGTATATTTTTATTTGACCACCCTGCTTGTTTTTATGTAAGGTGCCCAGAACCTCTGGGATTGGGCACCATATAAATAAACTTTGCCTTGCCTTTTTGTACTCTGATGCCCCCACTGTGTCCTGCCTCATAGTGAAGGCTTCTGCACCATACTGTTCTCTGTCCCCTGGTACCACTGTGCCCTGCTGCACCATAGAACCTCTTGCCTCCACAGTTAGAGTTGTTGCACCATGCTGCTCCCTGCCACCAGAGTCAGATCCTTTGGTACACTGCTCAAACTACTCAAAAATAAAACCAAAAAATACTTTCATCTTGTGCTATAGGGTGGGGGACAGAGGGTAGCAGAGTGCAGCAGCCCTGACTGTTCAGATAGGAGACAGGGGAGGCATCAGGGTACAGCAGCTCAAACTGTGGAACAGGGTGCAGCAGACACACCTGTTTGGGACAAGAGACATGGACAACAGGGTGTAGCAAAAGATCTGACTCTGGAGGCAGGGGAAAGCAGGGAGAAAATGCCCCAACTGTGGTGGCAGGGGACATGGTGCAGCACATGCCCTGCCTTGTACTATGGCAAGTGGCAGCATGGTGCAGCAGCCCTAACTGTGGAGGCATAGGGCTGTAGGACACAGTAGGCCACAGCAGCCTTAACTGTGTAGACAGGTGCAGGGTGCAGCAGCCTTGGATGTGGTAGCAGAGACAGAGGACAGCATGGTGCAGAAGCCTTGACTGTGTGGCAGGACATGGGACATCAGGGCATGGCAGCCCTGACTGTGGGACAGGATGCATGTGGTGCAGCAGCCTTGCATAGTTGGAGCAATGGAAATGGGTAGCAGGTACAGCAAATACCCCACCTCTGGTGGCCTGAGGCAGCATGGTGCAGCAGCCACAACTGTGAAGGCAGGGGACCTGGGACTCCAGGACTTAGCACAGCACAGCAGCCTCAACTGCAGTGACAGGAACAGGGGGCAACAGGGTTCATTGATCCTGGCTATGGGGTGGGGAACAGTGGCAAGCAGGGTGTAGTAGCCTCAACTGTTTATGCAGGAGGCAGCAGGGTGCACCAGCCCTGACTGTTTGGAGAAGACAGTGGGCAGTGGGGTGCAGCAGCCTCAAATGGGGGCAGAAGATAGGGGGCTTGTGAGGCAGGGGAAAGGGGGCAGCAGAGTGCTGCTGCCTCAACTGTCAGGCAGGAGACAGGGGCATCAGGATGCCATATAGTATTTCTAGTTATACACATACATGATGTATCTTCACACAGAAACCCTCAAAGAACTGAATTTTGTGAGTTCACACAGTACATTTTCCTGATATAGCAGAGTGTGGCAGACACCTGTTTGTCAATCCGACATAAAAAAAGTTGTTCTCACATGAACCTATTTATGGAGGCTACATCAAAGACACACTTCTATGAATTAACAAAATGTAGTTTATTTTATATCCATTAAACTACCATGTGTTATAAAACCAGTAAACAATGCAGAGTTTTGATGAGTAAGAACTGGCAGCTGTAATGCAGGCACAGTGATTGCTCACATTCATACCACTTCAGTTCAGCACTGAAACTGAAATGATCAACTTTTTATGAGAACAGAATGATAGATTTTAAGCTAATCTATCTAAACACAAACCAGATGGGTTAATAAAAACCTTGGGGTGAAAACAATTAGCTCTACATACTGCTCTAACCGGGAAGTGCAACAGCTTCTTCAGTCAATCAGGGACTTAATTGCTGAAGCAGCAGGTTAGACCAAAATGACATCATCACTCACTGATAGGGACAGACAAATCTTCACTATTTTCAGTTACTGCAGAGCACAGTAACAAATGCTGATTTAAAGAAAACTACAAAACCAAACAGCATGAAATTTTAAGGAAATGCTAATCATGACATAGGGACTGAATTCATGTGAATTCAAGCTTTTATTAAAAATATGCAAGCACTGGTTCATTTGATCTTTAAAAACTGACCCAACACTCATTCTGTGCAATCTTTTAGTTTGGAGACAGTCATACAAGGAACTCTGCACACTTTTCCACTGAAACACAGACAGTCAAGAAGCTCAAAGCTGTCCCTTGGGACTATTTTTACAGTGGTGTTATGAGGAAAAACAAGTAATGCTTTTGGTCACTTTCCTGAAATGCCAGCAGAAACATGTAGCGTTGAAATTCTGAACTTTTGCTAAAAACCCTAGAAGGTTACATTTGAACTGATAACTTATGTCAGCTAATGTTTATGGAAGACAGAACCAGAACTGAACCTGTGGACCAGAAATTCACTAATTGAGTACAGTATCTTCTGCCTTCCTGTCAAGACTGCAGATAAAGATGTTTCAGGCCAGCTGACACATTTAGTTACTTACAAATTTTGCTCAAAAACACTTGCTGGAACTTGCTTTGGGGGTTGGGCTCAGGTTATTGTTACATGCTATCCAGTGGCTATGCATTATAGCCTATCATGTCTGATTATGTCTCTGCTAAGAGATAAGCTATGGTGTTAACTTGAAAGAAATATGTTTGTTTGCAAACTTAAACTAATGACTTCTGCTGAAGTGTCAAGTGGTCTAGTAACTGCAATGCAATGTAAAGTATGTTGAGTAAGCCCTAGTAAATTCTTAGATTTTCTGTAGTTTGCAGCTTAGGTAATAAACTTATTTATAGCAAAACTTGTTGTAGTCTCTTCTGGGTGATAAATGTATGCCATCATACATAGTTGGGACTTAGAATCTGAGCAGCTGAAACACAAGTGTCTCAACCAAAGGCCCCTTCACCCTTTCAGGGGGACAAAGGTAGACTCTAAAGCCAACATTGTGGAACTCTGCTTGGACACAGCAGAGCAAATTCAGTCCCATTCCTGTCTTCCAGAGGGTGGGATCTGACCCACCACCCAGGGTCTCCTGCCAATGAGGCCCAGGGGAGGCACCTCAGGCTGGGTACAGACAGTCCCCAGGAATCCCTTTCCACTTAGTCTGTGGAGCAAAGTTGGAGCAATGCTTCCTTAGAGAACATTTAAACTAGCTATGGGGGGGCTATGAGATGCAAGGATACTCAGGCAGCCCACCCCCACAGGTAACAAAAGATAATATAGAGGATCAGGATAGTATGTACTTGGCAGAGACACCTAATATGTTGGGAATGGACACAGAAAGGAATAGGTAATCAGCACTTAAATGACACCAAAGCTGAAGAAAAGAGACAAGGGTACAGACACATAAGCAGGGGAGGGGAGGGGAGGCAGCAGTACATAGAAAATCATGCACACAAATGCCTGCAGTCTGGGTAACAAAGTCCCAGAACTAGTGGCTGTAATGACAGAAGAGGATCTGGACATAGTGGTCATAACCGGAACATGATTCACTGGCAACCACAGCTGGAAGGGTATGCTCTGTTCAGAAGGGACAGAATAGGCAAGAAGGGGGGCAGTGTGGCCCCCTATGTCAAAGAGAGCATCAAAGCAACTGCAATACAGGGCAAACATGAGGAGGTAGAGGAACTATGGGTCATCCTTGAGACAAGAAAGGGAACAGCAGGTGTGGTCTATAGACCCCCAGCTCAGGGAGAGGAAGTTGACAGGATATTGATGGATAATATACACAATATGATAGCAAAAGGTGAGGGTCTGCTGATGGGAGACTTTAACATGCCAGACGACTGGTCCATGCCAGCAGAGGCCTTGCCAGGACTCAATACATCGTGGATTCACTACAGGAGGTGAGCCTCAGACAACTAGTGGGGGAACCCACCAGAGAGAGGGTAATCCTGGATTTGGTGCTGACCAATGGAGATAGAATCACAGATCTCTGAGTGGAGGGCATCTGGGGCCAGCGGCCACAACATTGTACAGTTCAAATTCAATACAGGGATACAGTCTAGCCACACAAAGGCAACTATCTTAGGTTTCAGGAGGGCTGACTTCTGCAGGATGGGAAAACATGTTAAAGAAGCCCTGGATCAGAGAAATACAGGAGAGGGAGTTGAGGAGCAAAGGGCATATATTAAAGAGGCCATTATAGGGGTCATAGAGCAATGTATTAAAGGTGATAGGATAGGTTCTTTTATTAGCTACCCTGTATTCTGATATGTTTTTGTCCTATTTTGTTAAATTAATAATCTTATTTTGTTGCCTTTTTAAGGACCCTGAATCCCTCTCTTCTCAGAAGTTGCTGCTTTCTGTTTTCATACTGCCTGGACATTCTATGACATCTTAAACACCTTTCCATGCCATTCAAATGAATAGCCTGGAATAGGAGTTTCTCATGTCATAGAATGTCTTAGAAATATGAAAATCAAGAGCAGTAGCTGGTGAGTAGAGTGGAACTCAAAGTAGATCTGAGGGCACACCAAAGCAAGATTATTTATCAACAGTTGGTCAAAGCATATAAGAATACATAACTGGCATGGAAAGGAAGATGTAAAGGCAATTAACTATGCAAAAATCATTTCCTATTTCCTTTAAGGTGAGAAGCAAAGGGAAGAGAAGGAGGAAGCCACTTTGGTTCTCCACGACTGAAGCAGAAAAGGTAAGAACCTCCGGCCCGGTGATGCTGAGGGTTGAGGTGCTGGATGCGACACCTGTGACCCGGGTTTGAGAGTGGACTTGGATTGCTGGGGGCTGGCAGGGGAGAGGGAGATTTGAGCATCCCATGACTGCTTACCTTCCTCTGGGGTGGGTGGGTGTAATGCATCATGCTGCAGCGGCATCTGGTGGAGGCTTGGTGCACTACAGTTGCATGCGCAGTAATGGGGAGGAGTGCGGCAGGCATCAGCATGGCTGTGCATTTGATGCCATTGCATGTCCGGCTCCTGGGGAGAAAGACAGCAGAAAATAGTGGAGCAATCGCAGTGCCTGATGCCCGTGCCTTGCAGCCCTGGACATGAGAGGCACATCCCCTGGGGTGTCTGTGCTATAGGTCCCTATGGGAGGGGGAATCCTGCTTCCTGGCCGGCCCCATGTGGAAGGACGTAAATTCGTGTGCCAGACCAGTTCCGGGGGTGTGGGTGCCGGTGGCCGGGGGATTGCCGAGTCCGCTCTGCAGGGGGAGAAACATGAGTAAGATAAAAAAAAGAAAAGGTAACAACCAAAAGGGGTGGCCTTCAGAATATATAAGTGGATGCAAAGGGATGAAGATAGGGAGGCATACCAGAATTATCTAAGAGAGGCAGGAAAAGTAGAAAGGAGTGCAAAGGTGCAAACTGAGGAAAGATTAGCTCAGTCAGTGATGAAAGGGGATAAGACATTCTACAGGTACATTAGTGAGGGAAGAAAGTGTGGGGGGAATCGCTAAACTCAGAGGGGACAAGGGAGAGACTGTAGAAGGATATCAAGACAAGGCATCAATTCTAAACAAATATTTCTGCTCAGTCTTCACAGTGGAAGGGGACGGACAGGGACCATGATTAGACAACAAAGGCAAGGGGTGGGGGAGGTGGACACCAGTTCTTTAACAGAGGAAAGGCTACTAAAAGAGCTTACAAAGCTTGATGTGGACAAAGCTATGGGTCCAGATGACATACATGCCAAGATCCTGAAAGAACTAAGGAGGGAGCTGGCAGCCCTACTGGCGGTTCTCTTCACTGAGTCCCTAAAACTAGTATAGTCCCCGAGAACTGGAGAAGGATACATATAGTCCCTCTTCACAAGAGTGGCAGCAGGGAGGAGGCAGGGAACTACAGACCCGTAAGTCTTATGTCAGTGGTGGGTAAGATCATGGAGACACTCCTAAAGGAGCAAACTGTGGAACTCCTGGAATCCATTGGGGCACAGGATCCGAGGCAACACGGATTCAAAGCAAGAAGGTCCTGTCAAACAAATGTAATTGATTTCTTTGACTGGGTGACAAAGGAAGTGACCAAGGGGGAGCGGTGGATGTCACCTACCAAGATTTCAGCAAAGCCTTCAATACAGTTCCACATAGAAGGTTGGTCAACAAGCTGGGTAGTCTGGGGTTTGCCCACAAGGTCGTGAGCTGGGTTGGCAACTTACTGAGGGACAGGAAGCAGAGGGTAGTAATAAATGGAACCCAGTCAGAGGAAAGGGAGGTGACCTGTGGAGTATCTCGGGGTTCAGTTCTGGGGCCAGTCCTCTTCAATGTCTTCATCAGTGACATTGCAGAAGGGCTGAAGGGGAAGGTTTGCCTGTTTGCAGATGACACCAAGATCTGCAACAGAGTTGATATGCCAGAGGGCATGGCAAGAATGAGAGAAGACCTAGAGAAGTTGGAAAGATGGTCTGAGGAGTGGCAACTGAGGTTTAAAGTGCAAAATCATGCATGTAGAGAGTAGAAACCCAGGGAAGAGCTACAAAATGGGGAAGGGAGCTGCTGTCAATTAAAGACGAAAGAGATCTAGGGGTCATTATCACAGATGACATGAAGGCCACCAAGCAGCAGAAAAGGTGCTGGGGAAGGCCAGTGGGTTGTTGGGTTGTATAGGAAGGGGTATCATGAGGTGAAGGAGGAAGGTACTGGTTCCACTGTACAAAACACTGGTGAGGCCTCATCTGGAGTACTGCATGTAGTTCTGGAGGCCGCACCTTCGTAAGGACATAGACAGGATGGAGATGGTGCAGAGGAGGGCAACTAAGATGGTGCAGGGATTACAGCATAAGTCATATGAGGATAGGTCCAAGGACCTCAATATGTATTCACTGGAACAGAGGTGGGAGTGGGGGGACATGATTGAAATGTTCAAGTACCTTAAGGGCACAAATAAGGTGAAGGGGGAAGACATATTCCATATAAGAAGAGTGCTAGAACAAGAGGGCATAACATGAGATTGAAGGGGGACCGTATAAGGGGAAATGGGAAAAAGTTCTTTTTTACTGAAAGGGTGGTGTATACACGGAATGACCTGCCCCAGGGGGTTGTGGGAGCAAGCACTGTAGCAGGATTCAAACATGCATGGTATAGGAATAAGGGGACCATGGAGAGAGGAGGAATAGCTTAGGCAGGTGACTATTGGCACCAGCCACTATTACAGGCAAGGAAAATGGGCAGACTGGATGGGCTTGGCGGTCCTTTTCTGCCAACAGATTCTATGTTTCTATATCAAAGAACCTTTTTAAACTTTGGCTGTAAACATATACGAACCATAATAATAATAAAAAATTATTTACTGCCAATCAAAGGAAAATATTTTGATTGAAGATTTCAGTCCGCTATTGAGTTCCTGCAGAGCTAATTGCCTCTCTCTTGCTCTCCTGTGAGCTTGGCAAGGTATTCACAACTTTGCAACACTTGTACTAAAACCACCATACTGGCCAAATCTGAATACTGTGCTTCCAATCTCTAGATAAATATTAACAACCCATTTAAGTTTTGGAAGGTTATCCACTCTTTTTCTGTATCTGTTCATGCTGTCAGTGGGAATTAAGGCATGGATAATGTGCACCTTGACCAGCAGCTCACTGGTACAGCTGTAGCTTTTGTACCAAATATGTTATTTAGTTTTTCAACCTTGCAAGTCATAATTAATGCAATGCATTTAACTTCATACATGAGATTGATACACTACAAATATAGCCATAAATACTGAATTAATCATATAGAGTTAAATAGTTACATACGAAAGATACAATTTCATGGAATAAGCTATACATGCAATCATTGGGTGGGCAAATATTGTATAATATTATAAATATCCCTGTTTACACTATAATAGGACGACAGTATTTAGCCACAGTTCGAAACTGTTTGCAATGTTGCCAGTATATTGCTGCATCATTTGAGGAATGTGTCTAAGTTATTATTTATACTGTGCAAAAAGTTATCTATGTGTTGTGCTTGTAACATATCTATGTGCCACACATTTAATTATTATGTTCAGATTGCCCATCTAGTGCTTATAGATCATCTTACAATGAAAGAAAATAGCAAGAATTCAGATGCCCTTGATTGAGGGTGGCACATGTTCTAATAAACAGGTTTCAGGTGTGAAAGTATTCCTCAGACTCTTTGACTTACCGTATCTCCTTTCTAACTCTCTTCACAGGGGCTTGACTGTAGAACATTGCCAGAAACACATGGGAGCAGCTTTCTGCTGTCTTCTCAACATCTACAGCATAAACTGCTAATAGAAAACCCATGTGTACATTTTATTTATTTATTTAAGACTTTGATAACCGGGTAAGTACACTGATCCCAGGGACCATTTTCAGGCACTCCCAGGCTAAGACAATGGCACAGGAGCAAACAAAAGCATCATACATGAATCATGAAGGCCAGTTACACAAATAATGTCCAGAGGAAAACAAATGATAGACGAAAGATATAGCAGCAGTCATTACAATAAGTGGGTACAGAAAACATAATACACGGTAAACTTGGTTTAGGAACAGCAATACATACTGGGTGTAGGTAAGCAAGGTGGACAAAACAAGAGGAGGGAGTGGTAAGTGCTAAGGGAGAGGGTAGACAAATGAGAGATGGGGAGGATAACAAAGCAAACACCAGGGACGACTTTCAGAGGCAGGGAAATACTACCCAGGGAAGCACTGACAGCAGGATGCAGATAGTATATTGTATCACTGGGGTCCAGAATGAATTACTGAGCATTCTAAAATAAGTTAATGTAGTTGTATCTTGTTTAAGGTATTTTGTCAGCACCCCAAATACTATCCCATCATATAGTATTGTCAATGAGATTTAACTCATCTCTACATCAACTTTACAATGATAGTGGACATTTGTTTTGTGCATTAATAAAATATTTTTATATATTAGGCTAGCTGAGTGATTTTGTTCTCTAAATATTATTAACCAATAAAATAATTAAGAGTTTGTATTAGCTCTGGATTTAAGTGAGACAACATTACCAATAATAATTGCTATTTAGGAAAATTAAACAGTGTCAATCTTCTCAAGTCAATAAGAAGCCCCTAAAGACCTGTAGGAGACCAGACCTTTTCTTTTAAGAAATAACCCCAGTGTTTTAATGTCCTTTACTTTCCATGATCTATAGTGCAGAGTAAACAATCCACATTACATAGAAACACAGAACATAGAAACATAGAATTTGACGGCAGATAAGGACTGCTTGGCCCACCCAGTCTGCCCATTTTCCTACCTAATGGATAAGCTGCAGATCCTAGTTAACCAGCAGCCTAATTCCTTCTACCCCCACCCCCTAGAATTGCCTTATGACTGTCCAATGCATGCTTGAATTCAGTTACTGTTTTTGACTCCACAACCTCCTCTGGAAGGCCATTCCATGCATCCACAACCCTCTCTGTGAAAAAATACTTCCTTACATTACCTCTGAGCCGCCCTCCATCTTCAAATTGTGCCCCCTTGTTCTTGCACACCTCTTTTTTTGAAAGATGCTACCCTCTTGGACTTTGTTGATTCCCTTGAGGTACTTGAACGTTTCTATCATGTTCCCCCTCTCCCTCCTTTCCTCGAGGCTATACATATTAAGCTCCTTAGTCTCTCTTCATATGTCTTCTGGTGCAGACCCTGCACCATTTTAGTTGCCCTCCTCTGGACAGCTTCCATCTTGTCTATGTCCTTGTGGAGATTGGGTCTCCAGAACTGCACACAGTACTCCAGATGGGGTCTCACCAGCTGTCTGTACAGAGGGATAACAACTTCCTGTTTTCTACCGGTGATGCCTCTCCCTATGCATCCCAGTATCCCCCCAGCCCTCCTTACTGCCCTCTCACATTGCTTGCCCACCTTTAAGTCATCTGGTATGACTACCCCCAGGTCCCTTTCCATTTTTGTTGTTGTTAGTATCTCACCCCCCATTGTGTACTCTTCCCCTGGGTTTTGTTTCCAGGTGCATTACTTTGCACTTTAGCATTAAATCTAAGCTGCCATACATTTGACCATTCCTCTAACCTTGCCAAGTCCCTTCTCATCCTTTCCACCCACCTTGTGCATCAACTCTGTTGCAGATCTTTGTGTCATCTGCAAAGAGACATATTTTCCTTCCAGTCCCTCTGCAATGTCAGCACAAAGACATTGAAGAGGACCGGTCCTAATACTAAACCCTGCGGCACCCCACTAGTAACCCCCTTTCTTCAGAGTGGACTCCATTTACTATTACCCTCTGTGTCCTATTCTCCAGCCAATTCTTTACCCAGGCTATCATCTTGGGACCCACTCCCAGGCTGGCTAACTTGTATATTAATCTTTTGTGTGGAATTGAGTCAAATGCCTTGCTAAAGTCTAGGTAGGTCATGTCCACAGCCCCTCCCTGATCTACTACGTTGGCCACCCAGTCAAAGAAATCTATTAGATTGGTCTGGCATGACCTTCCTGCTGTGAATCCATGCTGCCTTGGGTCCTGTGTCCCACTGGACTCAACAATTCTTTCCTTCAGAAGTGATTCCATCATTTTCCCTATCACTGAGGTTAAACTAACTGGTCTGTAGTTTCCCACTTCTGCCCTGCTCACACTTTTGTGAAGGGGAATCACATCGGCCCTCCTCCAGTCCTCAGGTACCACCCCATCCTCCCATGATTTGTTAAAGAGGGTAGTCAGTGGTGTCACTAGTTCTACCCTTAGTTCTTTTAGAATTCTTGGATGAATCCCATCAGGCCCCATTGCTTTGTCCACCTTCAGTTTTAAGAGTTCTTTCAGAACCCTTTCTTCTGTAAACGGGCTGGTATCAGCTTCTGTATCCAGAGTGTTTCTATTGTTTGTTTTAGGTACCTCCCCCTCTTCATTTGTAAATACTGAGCAAAAATGTTTGTTTAGTATCTCTGCCTTTTCACAGTCACCCTCTGCCCACCTCCTTCCCTTTATTAAGCCTCACATCCCTCCCTTAGTCTTCCTTCGCTCCCTGATGTACCTAAAAAAAGGTTTTATCCTCCTTCTTAACTGAGTTGGCTATCTTTTCCTCGGTTCGGGCCTTTGCTGTTCTGACTGCCTTCCCAGCTTCCTTTTGCTTTAACTGATACAATTCTCTGTCCTGCTCCTTCTGTGATTCCTTGTACTTTCTGAATGCTTTCTTTTTCTCTTGAACCTTCACTGCCACCTCCTTTGAGAACCATAGTGGTTTCTTACATCGGTTTGTTTTGTTTATTTGCTTCACACAAAGGCTTGTTACCTCTGTGATGGCAGTTTTTATTATTCCCCATTGTTCTTTCACCCCTCCTTCCTGCCCATTTGCTAGTGCATTCCTTAGGCATTCACCCATTTTGGCAAAGTCAGCCCTCCTGAAGTCCAATACTTTTGCCTTTGTATGGCTTGACTCTATTGCTGTGTTTATTGTGAACCATACTGTTCGATGGTCGCTAGTTCCCAGATGGCTACCCACTTCTACATCTGTGATCCTCTCTACATCTCCATTTGAGAGGACCAGGTCTAAGATTGCTCCCTCTCGAGTGGGTTCCAATATTAGTTGTCTAAGGCATGCCCCCGTAGGGCATCTAGAATAACCCCACTCTTGGAAGTGGCTGCTGCAACTGTACTCCATTTAACATCTGGCATATTCAGATCACCCATCAGCAATACCTCCCCTTTATCTGCCATTCTAAGTATACTTTCTATCATTTCCTTGTCCATGAGTTTAGGGTTACGCATAATGGTTGAGTTGCAAATGCAAGAATTTTAGTCCACTTTTTTCTTTAAGTGCCAGCATTCTTAAATACAATATTCATACCCCTCCCCATAAAAAAACATTGAAAGTCTGCCCTATAATTCCTCACAAAAGCATTTTATGACAATAACTGGTAACAAACATGATTAAAGGGTAATTTGTCCTTGGAAGAATGTTCACTTTTATAGTATTATTTACTCCTCCTCCTCCCTGTTGCCATAGGTAGTTTTGCCCATCTTTCTAAATGCAGTTTAACCTAATTCCAAACTGTATCCAAGTTTACTTTCCTAACCGCTAGTATATTGGTATGTAACGTAAAGCCAAAGTGTAGTATTAAATTATCATTCCATTAAAATGGCCGTAACGAGAAGTCATTTTAAAAGGTTAAACAACTGAGAGGTAGAATTACTGTTTTGTCCACATTTATTTTGTAACTTGTTACAAGACCATACTAATCTATATTGGACAGTATATCTGGAATTGCTTACAGGAGTCCATAATTCCTATTGTTAGTATTTCTGCCTACAAAGGATTATATCTTTGTTTTTGTTTTTTCACTTGCCTGGCTCCCACAGCTTCAGAGGAGGCCTCGTACCCCGTCCTACTCTGTCCACCTGGACATCCTCTTAGGCATCCCCACCCCAGTTTCAGCATGCTCGGGCGCTGGGGTGTATGCATTTTTTCCCCTTTTTCTCCCTTAGACTCTGGAGTACGCTGGCGTGAAGGACGTATGTCCAGGCAGATGACATGCTGATGCATGCCGTTGCCAAGTGCCCACAGCGTCCTTCCCTTCCCGGCTTCGAAGAACCGCCATTGCCCCTAAAAGTCTGTGCTTTCTTCCACTGGCCCCGGGAGTGTTGGGTGCTCAAGGCACCCCTGGTAACCCACCCCTGGAGGAGGACAGCATCCATTGGGACACTCAATCCTCCATCCCCCTGCCAACCCCCGGCAACCTGAGTCCATTCCCGAACCTAAGTCACTGACGTACCGTGAAGTGTGGCGTCCAGTACCTCAACCCTCAGCACCACCAGGCTGGCTAGCTCATATCATTGTTTTAAAATAATTCAGCCCAGGAGGGCATTAATATTAAAATAATTAAATTTAATAAATGTGTCCCCAGCAGGGATGGTACCACTTAGGAGGGGACATGATTTTTTTAATGTAATTCTCCCCATGTCTTGTGGGTTGGAACCCTGCAGAGCCACTGAGGCTTCACCTACATTTTAAATCCCTGCAGAACTGAGCACAGCCATGGATGGCATTGCTCTTGTTAAAATACCCGCTCCCAGCTCAGCCCTTGTTCTCAGCATGGGCCAGGTATCAGTCAAGACAGTATAGGGCAAAACAGGGGCACACCAACTATGTACACTGTACTTGCAACATTAATTCAGTAATGGCAACTTTCCCAAAATTCATAACTGACTTCATATTGGCTGAAAACTGCACGGGGGGGGGGGCATGTGTCCCTGTCTTGCCCTATGATGGCTGGCACCTGGCCAGAGTAAACAGCCCCCCCCTTTTTACCTTTTACTTATCTGAAGTCCATCCATGACTCTCTGGGGCTAGATCCAGTTGCTGGGTAGAAAAAAATAATCTCTTATGCTAGGCAGGTTCGCTTCAGATATATGTACTGTGCAGGTTCTTCCAGGTACCAATGTAAAATAAAATTAAATGTATATCAATAACAATATGTATGAACCCGAATAAAATGCTTATGTTATATTTTGTGTGTGTGTGTGTGTGTGTGTGGTATAAAATTCCAGCTAAAAACATTCCATGTTGTGGCTGGGGGTCCTTTCTATGGTGTTGCTGTGTGTATGCTTAATGTGATCAAAACTGTTTGACTGGATTGTAAATGTTGATATGTAATCATGCTTAGGGAACTGATTGATAGATAATTGTTGTACTACATATATACACATCTGTCTGTCTGTCTGTCTATGTATCTATCCATCTATCTGTGTATCTGTCTATCTATCTATCTACCTATCTCTCTATCTAGCTATCCAGCTATCTGTCCATCTATCCTGATGTGCACCTCTGCTAAATGAACCAAGTGAACAAACACTGTACTGTAATCATAAATGTATGAAACATTCGAAAATGTGTATTTTATTGTATGGATGTGTGTGTGTGTAGAATTCAAGCAAAAAATCATGTTGTTGCTGTGTAAGGCTTGTCTGGTGTTCTAGGCAATGCAGTTTTGATATTATGTGGCATTCATGAGCCATCATAACTTTCATGAAGACATGTGAAGGTGGTGTGCAGTGAATGTGACATCTTAAATTTCATAGTACCAATAATAAAACAAAAGACACATACTCAGTTGTGAGAATGATTTATTAGGATTTATTAGCAGCTCGAGTTCAAGTGTACCTTACGAAACTCCTCTCAGATTGAACACTGATTTGCTGAACATAGCTTGGTGGTCAACATTAAAAAAACTAAGACGATGCTCTATGCCCACTGCCAAAACAGATCAAAGAATTTCCCCCTGGAAATACTCTCCACCTCTCTCATCCCACTGGAACAGGTCCAAAAGTCTAAGCATCTAGGTATTACATTTCACTCTTCCCTCTCATTCCACGAACATATAAAAATCCTCGCCGGCTCGGTGGCGCAGAGGGCTGAGGTGCTGGTGTCTTACCTCAAACCACACCGGCGACCCGGGTTTGGGAACGGGCTCGGGTCGCTGGGGGTCGGCGGGGGCAGGAGAGGATTGAGCATCTGAAGGACTGCTCTCCTCCCCTGGGATGGGTTAGGGTGATGCCTTGCTCTCTAGTGGCCCTCGGTGGAGACTGGGAGCACTACAAGATGTCGCAGGACATCAAGGGTGCTAGGAAAATGGAAAAACCATCATGGATTGGCCAGGATGATGGCAGCAGATCTACCGACAATGCCGAAGAACTCTCGAGGAGCTTGACCACCTCAGCAGTGCCCTAGGGCTGAGAGAAAAAGTGTGCTGGCTGCCCTACCAGTGCCTTCCCCTTCAGAGAAGGGGGACCCACTTGGTGAAGGGTTATGCCGAGCTACCCCAGGGTCAGCTGTGATCTGAGGTAGGGGGTTCCAAAGGAGGACAGTAGGTGGATGTCGGGGATCATGGCTGCCTGAAGGAAATGACAGATCTGGGGCATGTAGGAGAGGATAAAGAAATAATGCAAAAAAAAAAAAAATCCTGACTTCTGCCACCGACACCCGCATTGGTCTTCTGTACAGACATAAAGACTGACTGCCACCTGAAGCACTTCACCTAGCCATTACCTCCTCAGTCTTATTGCTGGTGGACTATGGCCTCACAATCTATGCTGCCACCAACCCTACGGTGCTTCATCAAATGCAAATAGTCATCAATAAGGCCTGTCGGCTCCTCTCTGGTGCTGACAGAAATACACATACCTGCACCCTATACGCGCTCACCAATATCCTCTCCCTTGAGGAAAGACTATTATACTAGACCTGTCTCTTCACCAAAAAAAAATCCACCTGGATTTTACCCCAATAGGTGTCATGGCTACTTTTCAGGCAGCCGCCATCTCAACGTCCACACGGGTCACCCCAAAAAATATCTGGAAGGTGCCTAGAGTTAGGATCACACTGGCCCAGCGATCCTTCCCCCTTAGAGCTCCGTCCTGGTACAATGCCCTCCCACTGGCCGTCACATCAATCACCAATCTAGGTACTTTTAAAGCTTCCTTAAGGGCCTATATCCTCTCTTCACATCAATGCCAGTGTAACTGGTAACCTGTGGATCCTGCACCATGCCGCTAGGCCATGCAACCGCCCTTGGCCAGGCAGTGGAGAGCCCTCACTATTTCTAGCCTATAGTCTCCTCACCTTCCTTGGTTACTATATAGTTGCACTGGACTATGAATGCATTGTATTATGTATAAGACAAGGCCTCCCTGAGGCGGCTTACTACCAACTCATATAATGCATTGCTTTAGCTACCAATTGTATAGATCTTAACCGCTCATTAGGTAAATATGTCGATAGCTCTGCCCTGTTTTAGCTACCAAATGTATAGGCATTAACCAGCACTCATTGTACTTATACGCTGTATGATTGCTCACCCACATTTATTCTATGTATGTACTGTATGAAGGTCTATGTTTTATTCTAACCTGGAGCCTTTGAAAACGAGTCTATGACTCAAAAGGTTGTAATTCCGATTTCCTAAATAAATAGATAAAATAAGAGGTCAATATATATATACTCTCTATCATTTCCACCCAGTCCCCCATTTCCTGCCATGTGTACATATTGAGCTATTGAGCCCCTTTAGCCTCCCCTTGTAAAGCTTTTGATACAGACCCTGCACATTGTGGTAGCCTTCCTCTGCATTGCCCACACTCTGTTTACATCCTTACCGAGATGCGGTCTCCAGAACTGGACACAGCAATCAAGATGGGGTCTTACTAGTGATCTATATAGGGGCAATTCTGTTTCTCTTTTCTGCTGGTGATACCTCTTCCTATGCACCTCAGTATCCCAGTAGCCCTCCCAACTGACCTGTCACACTGCCTGGACACCTTTAGGCATCCAATCTGATTACCCCAAGTTTCTTTCCTTTTTGGTCATTGTCACTTAACACCCCACCCCAAGTAGGCAGCAGTTTGTTTTGTCTTTTGTAAAAACACTGACCTTTTGGGCTCATTTCTTTATGTTCTGGTATGCCCTCTCAAATGGCTTATTTGCATACCACATTTACCACAATCCACATTTACCCATCATTTACCCCTCCTTTTTTGTCATGTATTTGTCAAGTTTCATGAGCGTAGGTTTATTTTGTCTTTTTTTAAACTGATAAAAGGGGAATATTACAATATAAACACTTGACTTGTCAAAATATGGAGAAAAACAACAAAAAACTATAAAAATAAGGTGAATAGGCCTACAATTTTATGCCGCAGAATTGCCGCAGAAATAACTGTCCAGTGCCGCAGAAGTTATGCGGCAAATGGGAACCCTGCCGCCGAACTTTGCTTCAAAGTGGCGCAGAAAAATCGGGGCTATGCTATTAGACCCTCCCTTCAGACACAATGACTACAGTTATCACTGTGCTCTTCTTACTCTCCCTATTTACTATAACTCACCCTACAGGTATGGGCACTGAAGCTAACACTCACCACCCCCTATTTCTCATAAACGAGAATCAGCTCTGTGTAAATGGCACTAGAACTACAAGTGTCAGCTCTAAATTCCCACATTTCAGCCACCTAAACATGCAGTCTACTTACAAATCTGGGAGCACCTGGAGGAGTCCCCCCACCTTCCACCTCCAGCCACCTCTTTTTTTCAACCTCTACTGTGCACACGGTAAGACTCGGAAGACTTGCATAAGCAGAAAAGTTGACCTAATTCATAGCAGACACCTAAGAAACTGTCTGAAACACCTACTACTACTACTTCTGCTCATCTCGGGCAAGATTCATCCAAATCCAGGCCCAGCCCCCTCAACCTCCCTGGGCTTTGTCAAATCTGGTGCCCAATCTCTAGCCAGCATTAACATACGCAGTCTCCTCCAAAAATTAGATGCCCTTACCACATGAGCTAATCTGCACCACCCCGATGTCATAGCAGTACAAGAAACCTGGTTGAAACCTGATATCCTTGACACTGCCATCGCAATGCAGGGCTATACTGTTTTTAGGAAGGACAGAATCTCTAAAAGGGGAGGTGGAGGTGCCGTATATTTCAAACAGTCTCTCATGGGTCAAGTCCTAACACTCCCTGAGTCCAGGGTTGATGCACAGATCCTTGCCACCAGAATAATGCTTGGCGCACACAACAAAGTATCAACAGTGGCCTCAATTTATATCCCACCAAATTTAACAACTGTGGACCTAATCCCCCCTCTTTGACTATATCAGCGACCTAGGTCACAAGTTGGAAACCATACTACTAGGAGATTTCAGCATCAACTGTTGCTCTAACAACTGCTAATTTCACACAGCTGGTACAATCATTTACTAGGGTGAACTACAAATCTGGGACCAGTACTCTGCTGGACTGGGTAGTCGCCAACAGACCAGATCATATTCCTCACACTGAAGTCTTACCAGATTCCATTAACGATCATGCACCATCCTATGTACTTGGTCTAACAAGTACATCAGACCTCCAGCTCAGATCATTAACAGCAGGGTGCTCATCAGAGGGCACTGTGGCGGAGTTAGGCTACACCCTCAGATGTGACTGATGGACCGCTCTTCTATCTCCTTATTTCCTAGCAACAGTTAATGCTTTTCTTTTTGCTTTTCTTCTTTCCCCCCTACCCTAGGTTGGCCACCTAGCATAGCTCTTTACTTTCCATATTAAACTTCCTACTAGTTCTCTCTTTTCATTCTTTTTCCATCTCCATCCATCCAGTCCCTGGAATAATGCCAAACACCCGAGAGGTGTTGTGTAAAGTGCACAAGTGCATTCTGTGTACAAAAAAGCATGAAGGCTATTTTAAATAGGAATGAATACAGTTAGTAAAGCCTTTTTAAAGAAAAAGGATTCAGAAGTCATATAAAACAATAATAATGTCATGATTAGTATAGTTATAAGAAATCCTTAAGATATTTTCATAAATTCACACTATAAACCTGTTACTGAATAAGGTTTTTATGTATGAGGCTGAATGGTATGCTTTATAAAAATGCTTAGTCACTATGGTTCAGAGATATAGAGTCAATATCTGTGGAGATATACCCTGTACCTTTAACTGAACCAGGAAATCCTCTGAAACAACCTCCCCCCTTGGTTTTGAAACAACATGTCCAGACATGTAAATACAGAAAGGGCTCAGTCAGGTGACCCCACCAAAATATATAAAAGCCTCTTCACTGAGTTCACATCAGTTCAGCCCAGTGGGGCTCAGCCCTGAGAGAGAGGAGAGGGGTTCTATTGCTACTGTAAACAAACTGTTGAATGCAGATGAGAAGGATCTTAGGAGCTCTAAGATCCAGGACTGTATTATGTGAGAAACTACTGATGTTAAGTAGTAATTTTCTTTGCAATTTTTGGTTTTTATTTATTATTTTTCTAACTTTTTAAAAATAAATATCACACCAAGGTGTGTTTTACAACTGTAAATTTGCCTCATCTGATGTTTATCCCCACCCGCTGTGACAAACTTGGTGTCAGAAGTGGGGTAGTACTGGTTGCCCAGAGAAACAAGGGGAAGACCAGTACCCAGATACCAGCCCTGGTATCCAGACAAAGGGGGCAAAGAGCAGGATGGCGTACCTCCAGGATCTCGATGCCAAGGATTTGTTGAAGGAGGAGGGGCTTACTGGTGTGCATACCAGAGCCCAGGTGAAGAGAGCTGGAGAAGAGCTATTGCCTGGATTGGAGTTTGATGGAATGCGGAGGCAGACCAGTGCCGAAGAGAGGTGGAGCACCACTGCCAGGTGCTGATGGAGGGTTCCCAACTGGAGGATTTCATGGCGGAAGCAGAGAAGCAGGATCCATGGGTTCTAGAGGAGGACCCCCTGATGGAACCTTTGTTGCCAGTTACTTTTGAAATCCCATTGTTGCCCATTTTTCCCAGGCTGCTGCTACTTGGAGGATTATGAGATGAAGGCCCCAGGTAAGACTGTTTCAGGACATTTGCACACTGGGCTGAAGACTACAAGCAACAGGGATGACACCATGGTGGTTGAATGGACTTTCCCATGTTTTGAACCCCTGTGATATGGTATGAAATGTATGAAACATGTAATGTTTAAAATGAATATAGCATTAAGGCTGGTGCTGAGTACAGTCAGTTGAGGGTACCAGAATGGTGTAAGGCAGGGGTTCTCAAATGGTGAGGTGCACCTCCCTGGGGAGGCGCAAGCTCATTCAAGGGGAGGCGCGGAGACGCGATTCTGATTTGCGTTCTACCGTGCTGTACACTCTGCACCTCGGATCCCTACCAAGTCCAATTCTGTATGTGCTAGCAGCTGCTAGAGTAGTAGGCAGGGGATTCTGAGCCAGCCAATGACTGTGCAAAACAAGGTCTTCGGCAGACCAATAGGAAGCCCAGAATATGTGTCCAATCAGAGAGGGGTGGCTGTAGCCAATCGGTATTGTGCATTTGCAGACAATCATCACCCGGCTTCCTCAACCAATGAGCAGCTTCGTAACGTGCGACGTCGTCATCAATCCCGGAAATAAAATGCCATGCCATGCATGCAGTGGAATGGAGACTCCAATGGGAATTTCTATTGCGGTGTTTTTTTTGTTGGATTCCCTGTAAGTCGCTTTTAACTACGCTCGTCTTCCGACTCCTGAAGCCGCTACCTGCCGACTCCGCCTGTCAACTACTGCCGCCTTTCAGCTGCTATAGTTGCCGCCGTGGAACGCCGATCACCGCAGACAGAGCTCCTGAGACTACTGGTGACATCCATCCTAGCAGAGAGAGCCTTTTGCAGATGGGATCCTTCCTCAGACTTCAGGTAAAAATACTACTGTACTTTTGGAAGCTCCAGTGGGGTTTGGTCTGGCTGGCCTCACGGGGGCCACTGCCTGATGGCCTGACTGGGAGGTGGGGGGTTTCTGATGGCCTGACTTGGAGGTGGGGAGGTTCTGATGGCCTGACTGGGAGGAGGGGTGCTGCCTGATGGCCTGTCTGGGAGGTTTGGGGGTGCTGCCTGATGGCATGTCTGGAAGGTTTGGGGCTGCCTGATGGCCTGACTGGGAGGTGGGGGGTGCTGCCTGACGGCCTGACTGGGAGGTTTGGGGGTGCTGCCTGATGGCCTGTCTGGGAGGTTTGAGGGTGCTGCCTGATGGTCTGTCTGGAAGGTTTGGGGATGCTGTCTGATGGCCTGACTGGGAGGTGGGGGTTCTGATGGCCTGACTGGGAGGTTTGGGGGTGCTGCCTGATGGCCTGACTGGGAGGTTTGAGGGGCTGCCTGATGGCCTGACTGGGAGGTTTGGGGAGGTGCTGCCTGATGGCCTGACTGGGAGATGGGGGTTCTGATGGCCTGACTGGGAGGTTTGGGGTGCTGCCTGATGGCCTGACTGGGAGGTGGGGGTTCTGATGGCCTGACTGGGAGGTGGGGTGCTGCCTGATGGCCTGACTGGGAGGTGGGGGGTTCTGATGGCCTGACTGGGAGGTGGGGGGTGCTGCCTGATGCCCTGCCTGGTGTGCCTCATGCCTCTCATGGGGGGGAGGAACTGTATTGCCTCACAGCTGATCTGGCCTGAGTGGGATTTTGGGGGTTGCTGCCTGATGTGCCTTATGCCTCTCATGTGGGGAGGAACTGTATTGCCTTAACAGCTGATCTGGCCTGAGTGGGAGTTTGGGGGGCTGATGCCTCTTATGGGGTGGGTGATGCCTCTCGTGGGGGGGTGTGATGCCTCAGTTGGGTCTGGTAGCTTGAGCAGGTGTTCGATGCATACCTCTCAACCCCTTGCCTCATAAATCAGGGACAAGGCTTAAAAAAAAATCGGGGACACTACTTCAAAATTCGAGAGATCCACCCATAAAGCTGGTAGAATATGGGGCTTAGTGTAAAATGCATTTTCTAAAGAAGAAGAAGTCTGTAACTTTAAGGCTTGACCTTGTTCTGTGCTTACGGTTCCCACTGTTGAGCCACAAAAACACAAATTTTAGGAGGAACACAGTAAAATTTTGAGGCAAAATCAGGGACGTCCCTGAAAATCAGGGACACTTGAGAGGTATGGTTCGATGTGGTGGTTGGGGGAGGGGGGAGGACTGATGCCTCTCAGCTAGTCTGTTCTCAAGCAGGGATTTGCAGTGGTGGGGATGTGGGGAGGTGCCTGTACTGCCTCGCTGGTCCAGTCTGGGGGGGGCCAGTTATATGAAATGCCTCTTGGCTGCTTTGCCCAGGGGTAATGCTGCTGCTAACAGAGCCTGGGGAAGGGGGATGCATTTCATGGTCGTGGTGATGCTGCCTCAGTGATAGTTCAAGCAGGTGTTTGATGTGGTGATTGGGGGACTCTGATGCCTCTTTGCAGGGATTTGTCATGGTGGTGGCAGGTGGGGAGGGGTTGACTACTCAATATCCACGGCTGGTCTGGCCTGAGTGGATGGTGGTGGTGTCACGCATGAGCCTGAGCAGGAATCGGGTGAGACCTGCTGAGGGGCATGCCCTTAGCTGGTTTGCCAGGGGTGACGATAAGCTGCATGATGTCTCTGAGGGGTGTGCCATTTTATTCTTGGTTGGGCTGTTTCAGCAGTGGCCCAGAGCCGGGGGGTCACACAAGATGCCTTTCTATTGCATGGCAACAACCAAAACGCTCTCTGACTGAACCCCAGTTTATGTGGTGTGTTAAATAATTGGCATATGGTTTATATGACGATCCTTCTATGTGGGGTTCAAATGTTAGATTTTAACCTAGTATTGGGATGGGGATACCCCGTGTGTTTGGGCAGGGGTTTGGAATAGAATAACCTGATGCTGTTGCTCTTACCCACGTAAGTCCAATTTACAACATTGGAGCCTAACGGAAAAGGAAATTAGTGGTAAGTATAATTGTTCCTGTTCTCCCTGATACCCACTTCTGTCTGAGGAAAAGAAACCTACATCTGGCCTGTGTGGTGGGAGTGGGCGGGAGTGAAGGACCTGCTGTGCAGAGTTTTGGAGTGATTTACTGGGTGTGTTTTGACTGAAGGACCTGCTGGCGTGGCACCAGTGCCACTGGGTAACTACTGAAGCACCGTCCTACCTTAGGAAGGAAGTGCTTTATTCGTTTTTTTGGCATCCTTGTCTCATTTATAATTATTTGCTGCTGCTGACCAATATGATTTGGGCCATTACTAGAAAGTAATGTTGTCCTTGTGCTGAGAGATTTAAGTGTCAGTATCAGTGTGGCTCAGTTGGTAGCACATCCACCTCTGGACCAGAGGGTCGTGGGTTCTGATCCAACACTGGGATTGGAATCGTAACCAAGCGCTGGCACCATTGCAGTATTCAAGGGGTGCTGTGCTGCACTAGTGCTGTCCTTTGGATGAGATGTTAAAACCACAGTCCCCTTGCTTCTACCTGTCCTGGTGGGTGTCCAGGTGGAAGAAAAAGTCATAGAACCTGTGGCATTCTTTGCAAAGAGTAGGCAGAGGATATTCCCAGTGTGTGGGCCAATATTCCCCTTCACATAACTGATCCATGCAATTGTCAATGATTGCAAATGGGCCTGCATCTGGGGGAGCATATAAGATGTATTTTGGGGGTGTAGGGTTGAAATGGCGCATGGTTTTTTGCTTATTTATTTTATCGATTTGGGCTGGGTGGTGGAATTAGACTTGTTTCCTGCAGATTTAAAATGGTGCTGTTGTGCATATGTGATGTCTCTGACTTGTAATGCATGGTTTTAAAATGACACACTTTCTTTTTGCCTTTCTGATGTGGGCTTGGTGTGAATGAGGAGCCAGCATTTTTGGGTGGGGGGCTTTGAAGCGAGGGGTCGGCTAGCTTTGCTTAGGCTCTTACACACATATATCTCCCCATTGACAATGTTGGAGCTAACAGAAAAGGAAATTATGGTAAGTGACAGAATTTCTCTTATCCGCCTCGCGTACTCAATGCCTTTTGCTAGTTTAAAAAGACCTGTATGGATCTGGCCTTCGGGATGGTGGGCTTGGACTCTGAGCAAAAGGGTTTGCTGGACTCTGGAGGACACAAAGGACCTGCACTAAAGTCTGAATGCACAGTACATTTATCTGCATGGGTAGCACTCTGACATGAAGGACAGATGAGATGTAGCAGAGCAGTTTTGAGAAGTAAATGAAGGGCATCCCTCCTGGCTGGTCATGTGTCGGAGTGCTAAGGATGGAGTGCTGTTTTGGGACTACGGCTGCAGACTACAGCTTGTGATGCTGGGCCTCGTGTGTATGAATGCCTGTGTTTTGCAATTCAAGGCAGTCTGGGGTTTCAAAGTGCTGCAAGGTGGTCACTCTGCAGTGGTCCTGCCTGAACTTTGTCTGGGGGGAGGGGATGATTACAAAGTGCTCGTTCTGATCTGGTCCTGCCAGAGCTTTGTTGGGGTGGCTGATTACGTCTTACAAAGTACTGCTGCTGCATAGCTGCAGTCCTTCACTAATGATCCTGTCCTACTGGAGATCTGTTGGGAGGTACATTTACAAGGTGATGCAAAGCAACAATCTTGATCCTGCCAGAGCTGCTGCTGGCAGTTGCCTGATTAAAAAAGGGATGCGCCTGCCCAGTCTTGATATTTCAGATATTGCTTTTTCATGGCTTCTTCTTTCTTCAAAAAGTGCTTCAATTAATAAGTGGTGTTCTTCTTGTCAGTGTGCCTCAGTTGGTGGTACATCTGCCTGTGGACCAGAGGGTTGTGTGTTCTCGTCCCACACCAGGATTGGACGCATGCCAAAAACACTGGCATCCAAGTGCTGTATTTGGGGGGGGGCAGTACTACTAGGAGTTCCACCTTTCGGGTGCGCTGTCAAACTGAGCTCTTCTTCTAGCCTCCTGGTGGGTGTCCAGGTGAAAGTAAATCAATGCACTCTTTGCAAAAGTAGGGTTCAGTTCCGTATTCCCCCTTGTTTACCATAAAATAGGTTCATGCAATTGTCCAGGCTGTGTCTGGTTGCTGATGTGCGATATGGTCGCCACTTCAAATTCAGTCACTTCACTACCAGTCTACCATTGCTTGTTCAGTGCTTTGGGAAACACTGCGTATGAAAAGTGCTATATTCTTCTTCTTCGCGGGTATTGTGTCTGTAGCAGTTGTACTGTAGCAGTTCTGGCAGAACATTTGGGCATGCCCAGGATGGTCTGGCCGCAGACTGGCTTAATTGATGTCAGCTTCTCATCAATATGAATTTTTCGTTGCATTGTAGACAAAGAATGGATCGCTTTCTGATTGGAAAGAAACGTGTGCATGAGGAGATGGAACCTGTTGGGCAGAGAGAACCTCAAGCAAAACGCAAGGCCAGAAGATGTGATGAGGACTATCTGAAACTAGGATTCACCTGGATTGGGACCAGTGATGCACCATGACCCCAGTGTGTGGTGTGTGCTGAGGTTCTGGCACAAGACAGTATGCGGCCCTGCAAGCTACGGCATCATCTGGAAACAAAGCACCCCAGCTTACTTTCAAAACCAGTGGAGTTCTTCAAAAGAAAACTAAGCGAACTGCGAGGCCAAAAAAAAGTTGTGGAGCACCATGGGACTGTTCCTGTAAAAGTGGTCGAAGCATCATATCTTCTATCTCTGAGAATTGCCAAAGCTGGGAAGCCACACAACATTGGAGAAGAGCTGCTAATTCCTGCTGCAAAGGAAATGTGTTCAGTGATGCTTGGAGAGAAAGCAGCTGCACAGCTGGAAGCAATCCCTCTTTCAAACGACACAGTTTGCCGTCGTATTGAGGACATGTCTGCAGATGTGAAGCGTCAGATCGTAGATTCCATTCATCAGAGCCCATTCTTCTCTCTGCAGATAGATGAGTCCACTGAAATAGCAGATGCTGCACAGCTTCTGGTGTATGCTCGGTATGCCACGGACACAGATCTTCGGGAGGAGTTTCTATTCTGCCATGCACTTCCTACGAGAGCAACTGGGGAAGAGCTGTTTTGTCTGCTGAATGCTTTCATTGAGAATGAAGGCCTTGATTGGAGTCGTTGTGTTGGTATCTGCAGTGATGAAGCTCGTGCAATGACTGGAAGACACAGCGGAATGGTGACCAGGGTACAAGCAGTGGCTCCCAATGCTCTCTGGAACCACTGCATGATTCACAGGGAAGCTCTGGCAGCCAAGAGGATGCCAGACGAACTCAACAAAGTTTTGACTGATGCAGTGAAAGCCGTGAACTTCATCAAGGCATGTCCAGTGAATTCCAGACTGTTTTCGGTACTGTGTGAAGAGATGGGAGCGAAACACACACAGCTGCTCTTGCACACTGAGGTCCGCTGGTTGTCCCGTGGGAAAGTGCTGACCTGCCTCTATGAACTGCGTGATGAAGTCCGCATATTTCTTGCAGACTGTAACTCTCCACTTGTGGAACATTTCCACAATCAACAGTGACTTGCTTTGCTTGCGTACTTGGCAGATATCTTTGACAGACTAAACTCTCTTAATCTGTCACTTCAAGGATGGGATGCCAGTGTTTTCACAGTCAGGGACAAAATCAAGGCATTTGGTTCCAAGCTTGAACTTTGGTCCACACGAGTGCAGCAAGGATCAGTTGCCACATTTCCAACCTTGGAGGATTTTCTTCAGGAACATGAACTTTCAGTTGACTGTGTCAAAACAATAATTACAGAACATTTATGTGGGTTGCAAGGCAAGCTACGAGACTACTTCCCTGAACATAGCAGAGAGGACAGTGACTAGTGGGTCAGGAATCCCTTCATTTTCAAGCCAAGCTCTGCAGCCTCCTTATCGCCAGAACAGGAGAGCCTCATTGACCTGGCTACAGACCCAACTCTGAAGGTCTCTTTTGCCCAACAGCCCCTTGCAAACTTTTGGCTGTCAGTTGGACTTGAATTTCCAGCACTGAAAAATCAAGCTCTTGCTGTACTTATGCCTTTTGCCTCAACATATCTTTGCGAATCTGGATTTTCAGCACTGACTGCAATAAAAACAAAGTATCGAGCCCGTCTTAAAGTTGAAGATGATTTGCGCCTCTACCTTTCAAATCTAAAACCAAGAATATTACAGCTGACTGCACAAAAACAGGCTCACAGGTTGCCCTCTTAACAGACTGGCATTATTTGAAAAACAGGCAGCAGAATTTACAATACATTTTACTACACAACAATAAACATACTTCTTATTTAACAGTGGGTGTGTGTGCTTTTGTGAGTTATTCATCATTACTGGTATCTGGCAAGGTACAGTGGTAATCATGCAAAAGGTGACCAGAAGCGCAATTTAGTCTATGTGCAGTGCACTAATGGTCAATTTTTATGCGACTACCGCCGTATGCAAATGAGGTCATGACTCATGGGGACGCCTGGAAGTCTTCCAAGTCCAGTAGGGGAGGCTCGCCATGGCAAGGTCTGAGAACCCTTGGTGTAAGGGTTGAAAGGAAACCCCTGGTATGTTAAAAATAAGGGTTGAAATGAAACCCCAAAGGTATTGGAGTTAGGAACTAGCCGGTTGATTCTCAGCATGAGAAGGTTCCTTGTCTACCAGAAAATATATGAAAGGGAAATGGATAAATGAAATGTATGAAATGATTACAAGAAATGTATAACATAAACAAAATGTCTATACTGTATGATATAAAATGAGGAACCTAGAGTTATGGAAGATTTAGGTATGGGGTGGAACCTATGATTGGGCCCCTGAGTGGAAACAATGTGTTAGAATGGGGTTAAAGCTGGGTACAACTCGCCCCAGAGAAAGTTGTGGTATAGGCCTGTATGGCTACCCTGATAGCTAGATGGGTATGGAGGAAGCTTGAAGTCAGCATAAAACTGTTGTGTATTACTTCCTCTTTTTTTAATGTACTGATGAAGGTACAATAGTGGGTGCACAGGGCTGAAATGATGCCAAGTGTTAAGTATGGAGGAAGCTCGAAGTCAGCATTAAACTGCTGTGTATTCCTTCCTCTTTTTTAATGTACTGGTGAGGCTCTCATAGTGGGTGAGAGAAAGTTTCAACCAACCCCCATTCTACTGTTTTTGGTAGAATATTTATGACTAACAGGGGGTTCTTGAAAAAACAGTATAGTTTTGAGAACTGTTTTTTTCTTAAGAAGGGAGGTGTGTGGTGGAGTTAGGCTACACCCTCAGATGTGACTGATTGACCACTTTTCTATCTCATTTCCTAGCAACAGTTAACACTTTTCTCTTTGCTTTTCTTCTTTCTCCCCCCCCGAGGTTGGCCACCTAGCGTAGCTCTTTACTTTCCCTACTAAACTTCCTACTAGTTCTCTCTTGTCATTCTTTTTCCATTTCCATCCATCCAGTGCCTGGAATGATGCCAATCACCTGGAGAGGTGTTGTGTAAAGTGCATAAGTGCATTCTGTGTACAGAAAAGCACGAAGGCTATTTTAAATAGGAATGAATACAGTTAGTAAAGCCTTTTTAAAGAAAAAGGATTCAGAAGTAATATAAAACAATAATAATGTTATGATCAGTACAGTTATAAGAAATCCTTAAGATATTTTCATAATTCACACTATAAACCTGTTACTGTATAAGGTTTTATGTATGAGGCTGATTGGTATGCTTTATAAAAATGCTTAGTTACTGTGGATCAGAGTTATAGAGTCAATATCTGTGGAGATATACACTGCACCTTTAAGTGAACCAGGAAATCCCTGAACCCCCCGTTTTGAAACTCCATATCCAGACATGTAAATGCAGAAAGGGCTCAGTCAGGTGACCCCCACCAAAAGATATAAACGCCTCTTCACTGAGTTCTGTTCAGTTCAGCCCACTGGGGCTCAGCCCTAAGAGAGAGGAGAGAGGTTCTATTGCTACTGTAGACAAACTGTTGAATGCAGATGAGAAGGGTCTTAGGAGCTCTAAGATCCAGTGCTGTATTATGTGAGAAACTACTGATGTTAAGTAGTGATTTTCTTTGCAATTTTAGTTTTCGTTTATTATTTTTCCAGCTTTTGAAAAATAAATATCACACCAAGGTGTGTTTTAAACCTGTAAATTTGCCTTGTCTGATGTTTATCCCCACCCGCTGTGACAGGCACCTAGAACCTCTAAAGGCACAGCTCTGATAGGTGGACTGGTCGTAAATCGACATGTCCCCGGATATCGATATGGCCTTGGATTTCTTTATTACTACCTTCGACAGAACGTGCGATCTCCATGCCCCACACAAAACAAGAAAGATCAAGGGTTCCAGCAATCCCTGGATTACACATGACCTACTCAAGCAAATGAAATCCCGTGATCACCTGTGGTACTGAGCCAGGGCCACTGGCAACCAAGTGGATATACAGGCGTACAAAACAGCAAGGAATGCCTGCACAAGAGCAATTCGGGCCAAAAAACAAAATACTATAAGGAAGCCTTAACCAATTTCTGGAAAGATGGATGCAAATTTTGGAACAACATCTCTGAGGTGACAGGGAAGGTCCCCAAAGAGACCCTGTCCATGCTCAACATAAATGGCATTACAACCATTAATCCTCAAACCATAGCTGACACTTTCAATGAGGCTTTTACAGATCTCAGTCACGTCCTACCCCCTAACTTCTTCAACTGCACCCCCTCTTCCTGCAATTTGCAGTCAGCAGAAAATACAAGGTCACACCCACCATTCCACTTTAAAGTGGTGAGCAAAGAAAAAGTAAAGAAATACATGCGCAAAGTACTTGGGAAAACTAGGCTAGGTGGGGATTCACTTGACCTAAAGCTCATTGCCCTCACCATTGATGAGGTACTGTCCCCCTTGACAAAGATCCTTAACCACTCCCTCATGCTCTCCCAATTCCCACAAAAATGGAAAGCTGCCTTAGTTACGCCAGTACACAAGTCTGGGGACAAGGCATTTCATGGGAACTACAGGCCCATATCAATCCTCCTGCCACTTTCCAAAGTGCTAGAGTGAATTGTGTCTGATCAATTGGTAGGCTACATGGAGAAGTCTAATCTTCACTGTAGTCAACAACACATGTTTTGCAAAGGGCACAGCACTACTACCCTGCTTGAATTTTCAAACTATATACATTGTGCCTTGGATCAAGGTCAATTAGTTGGAGCAATGTTCATTGACCTTTCCAAGGTGTTTGATACTGTAAATCACTCAATACTTATCGAACAATTTTACAATGACAAGGAGATTTCCTGTATTCTGATTGGTCAGTGGGTGCCTGAGACAGTGATGTTATTACACAATAACATCACTTTATGGATTTACTTGACGATATTGACCATTAGATTGGCCACTTTTTTCTCTTTAAAAATACAAAAAATCTACTAAAAACATTTTAAATGTTTTGTTTATTTTGTATAACATCGAAATATTAGAGTATCTGTAATAGTAGCATTGTGTTAGTGTGTATTAGCATCACTCCTGTGGTGGTAGAAGCACTTGTCTTCACCTTGTGCTTCAACCCACCCCAGGAGTGATGTTATTACGCAATAACACACACCTTGTTGTGCCTTATTGCTTAATTATCTGATCTGGGTTTATCCACAGACACCGCCACTTGGTTCAACAGCTACCTCAGCGGATGCACTCAACAAGTCAGGATTGGTGATACACTCTCTGCAAAGCAACTGGTTCATTCAGGTGTCCCACAAGGGTCTATCATGGGCCCACTACTTTTCACCATATTCCTGAATCAGCTCCCAGCATCCTGTCATGGTCAGATCCTACTCTACGCAGACGACGCAGTTCTTTACTCAAGTAATACTGATCCCACACTCCTGGCTAATCAATTGCAGACTGGCTTTACCAACGCTGAGGCCTGGTTCCACTCACAGAAGCTAGTCCTTAACTACACAAAAACAATGTTGCTTCACAGTGCACAAAACAGGTTCCGCTCCCACCAACTGGAAATCAGAAATAGCTCAGGCATTATCCTAGAACAGACTCAACTTTTTAAGTATTTAGGAGTGACAATTGACAGCACTCTTTCATTCTCCAGCCATATTGACTAATGTTACCAAAACAGTGAATACCTGTATTGGGCTACTATGCAAACACAGACACTGCCTTACCCCAGAAGCCCTCAGGTTTGCTATAGTGAGATCAAAATGAAAATGAGTCCCATTGTCTTAATGCAAGAGGAATGACATTCTGAAACTTCACCATAATGTTCCAGTGCTTATTAACAAGCCCTTATTGGGCATTTGTCTTACATGCACCTGTAATTGATAAATGAACTAAGAGGGGCTATTAAGAGAGAAGCTGGAGAGCATATGTATGTCTTGTAATGAAGATCTGACTGTGAGTAACTATTTCATTTGTTATTTATTCTTTGAAATTTTGGGTGACGCCTTTGAGAACAGGCTAATTTCATATGTTCCACGTCAGACAAACAATACGTATTGGGAAAGTATGAGATGGAGAACAAACAAAGCAAGGAATTATACAAGACATTACAAGAGTGTATAACTAGAGAAGTTCCAATACATGTGGCATTGTACAATGTATGCCATGGTGCATATTTGATTAAAACCTGGAATTCAAAGGGTCATATTAGAGGGGGTGGGGTCTTATGAAATGTCCCTTTACAGTAAAATGAGAACAGACTCAGCCTAATATCTAATAATCAACAAGGTAAGGGATGGCATCAACCCAGGGGCCTTGTCGGAGGTGAGAAGGTATGGGACAAAGCATTTTAAAGTGAGCAAGGGAGCTCAGGAGATATTAAGGGGGGGGGAAAGCCGTAGAGGGGTGAGGGGAAAGAATGGAAGGGAGCAAGAGGAAATGTGAAGGAGCATGATTAGCAACTTAGAACAGTTATTTACATGCTGAGAACAGTTAGAATTAGATATCAGGCTTTTGGTCATCTATGCAGTAAAACTCATAGATAAGCATACCTATGAATAAAAACAGTATACATTTTAAAGCCCCATACGGGACCTACTTTCACTTATGAGAGAGGAACAGGTCTGAACTGGGCGCTGAATCAGGGCCAGTGGAGGAAATCATCATGTTGTTTCATACCATGGACTGTACTGTTTCAAAATGAACAAAATGCAGAGCTACTAAACCTGTTATTATAAGCCACACAAGGACAACTGATGCAGAAATGATTGCCCAGCTTTGACTTGGGCTCCAATTTGCTTTTGTCTCAGATGGTGGGGTGGGGGAGGTGGCACTGAACAGCACTGAACAATATGACTCAGGTAACACATGAACTGTTATAATTTCATTTTTTTTCTTAGAGGGGAACACTCGTGTATAAAGAAAGGTGACAATATTGTTGCCAATGGAAATCTAATTCAAATAAACTACTGGCCAAACCTGCTACCCTTTAAGGGTCAGAAACACAAAACATTTACAGTAGTTCCTCCTCTTTTTATAGCTGAAGGTATCCATTTTCTATATCGCTGGTACAGGAAATGACATCAGAGAAGAAGGAAAAAAGGTAAAGTGCAGTGCTGCCAGTAATTCCTAATGAAGCTTTCCTGATCCCTGCAGCTCTCAGTATGATTTTTACTAACTTGTGCTGCTGGCATTTTCAGCCGCCACCACTTGAATTTGCAGATGTAATGTGATGCAGTGTGGTCTAGTGCATAGATCACTGGCTTGAGAACTGGGAGATCACAGGTTCAGACCTCAGCAGTACCAAATGCATAGTCACTGTGTGACCCTACCACACATAATCGCAAAACAGTTATTGTTTTATGTCACCTAGTTACCAGGCTTGCCCAGCTAAGATATAACCTCTAATTTCCTTTGGGGTCCAGTATCTACCCATTTCTATAGACATATTGATTGGAGCACTGAGAAGTTATGCGACATGCTCAAGGTCATACTGTGACTATCTGGCACTGCTGAGGTTTGAACCTGTGATCCCCGAGTACTCAAGCTGGTGTTATAACCACTAGACTATACACTATTTCACATTACACAAAATGATGCCAAACACAGCAAATTATACTAAATGGTGTCACTGCAAACAAATATCCAAAATGGCACTGGTACAAAAATGATTTAGAATAGTACTTGTAGAAAGAAATGTTGCAAACCTCACAGACACAATGCTGTTCACTAAATGGGAATGTCATTAAACATTATGCAAAGCAATCGAATCATAAATGTTTTGGAAACTGGTGGCATTGGAACTATGAAGCCTTTCTCAAAATGGTACAAAACATATTTCCATGAAAAAGTGCTTTATTGGCCAATTGCTGAGCAAGCAGCAGCACTTTGACTGAGCTCTGGCACGAGAAGAACTAAACTTGCAAAAATAACTTTAAATTAACTATATTAAGTTTTACTCAATGGCAACAGATGCAAGACTGAGAGCAGGGTTCAGATACCAGATAGGAGTATCTTAGAGAACTGGTACCTCAGCGATGGTTCAGGGAAATACATCAGCAGTGGGTGGTGAAGGAACCCATTCAAAAGATGTGGTACCTATAACCGATGATGCAAAATCCTTGCAGCCCTCTAGTGCAGCACTGCTGAGGGCAATCCAAAGCTTGGGCAGGCGAGTGGTGGAATATGACTCACAATTAAAGATCCTGGATACCAAAAAGTTGGGAAACTAGCAGATGATACCGAAAGCACCTCCAAAAGAGCTGATAAAGCCCTAATGATGTTGGCAGGCCTCACAATAGAAAATGGCCTGATCCGCAAGCAGCTGGAGAACTTGAAAATGTCACACATGTGACCCACATTAGGGTATTAGGGCTGCTAGAGAAGTTGGAGGGAGAGTCTCCAAAATACTTCCTAAAACAGTGGCTGAATATCTGAGGCTTTGTGGTAATGAAGGCATACTGGATCACACCATGTGGTGGGAGAAACTGCACAGCAATGGGGGACAGGAACCTCCGCACCCTTCTCATAGCACTAAGAACCACCTTAGAACAGGACTGTATCCTCCAGTGTGCTAAATAAAAAGGCCAATGGAACTGGCAGGAGTCTGAAATACATGTTTTTCCTGACCTGAGTTATGCCGCAAGAGTGAGAAGGAAAAGCTGCGGTGGTGCGAGGAACAGACTGCAGGAGCTGGGGATCCACCATTGGGAGGGCTAAAGCCTGAGGTTCAATGTGGGGTAATAGCTCCTCCCACATCTCCTACAAAGGCCAGCCTCCCACGGCAGTTCCCTGCATAGTGCATTGTGAAACACTCACCGTTCGCTTGCGTTGGGCTCCTGCGTGGCTTGTTGGCTGTGCCTTCTTCCTCTTCCATCTGCCTCAAGTGCTGCCTTTCTCTCTCCCTCTGCCCCTCCTCTTGTCTTCCCCTCTCCCGTTTTGGACTCCCCTCCCGTGCTCTTTGTTCCCATTTTGTCTTTGACCCCATTGTGTGTGCTGCCGCTCCCTTTCCATCCACTCTGTTTTCCCCAGCCCCGCTCATTCCCTGTCTCATTACTTCTTTTTGCCCAGTTCTCCTCATTTCCATGTGCCTCCCCTTGTCAGTGCTGTACTGCTTTGGCCCCCATCTGTGCTGATACCATTGCAATTCACCAGAGCTCCGATACTGCTCTGCACCTTGGTCCTCCATTGTATGGGCTCCTCTTGCTGCACATGTGCTGGCTATGGTGGCTGCTAAGGGCTGCATTCGCCCCCCATTTTGTCCGCTGGTTGTAGCACATCTCCTCTGACTCTGTACTGTACTTGCAGGTTTTTCTTCTTCCTCAACCAGCCCTTGAACCCATTTCTCGGCCATGCCCAGCTGACTTAACTTACGTTATGCCACTCATCTGCCTGTGTCTGGAGGGGCTCGGTCGTGTTCTCCATCTGCTCCCCTTCTGCGGCTCTGGCTGTCTGCTAGCCTTCCCTTTCTCTGCTGTGCTTGTTGCCTTACCCTGTGCTATTCACCCTCTATTTCCCCTTGCTCTGCTTGGATTCATACTGTACTCCCTCCAGTCAGAGCTCTTTCTGGAGCCACTGACCCTTATTTCATTTACCTCCATTTTGAAACTCTTCCTCATCACTTCCTTTTGGAGCCAGTTGTTGGTGCCATTGTGTTCATTCCAGTTGGTTAGTGCTCCGCATTCTAGCTACAGCATTCTCTTGCAGTGCTCCCCCGTCTCCCTTACTGGCTCAAGGCGTGCATCCCGTGTACTCTGCTGCCCCATGACTCGGGGGTTCCTGACTCCGAGCCTGTTTTCCAGGTTCTCATTTTCCTTTGCCTGCCTACTCATGCCTTTGTATTTGCTGCAGCCCTTGCTCCTCAGCTTTCCCCTTTGTGTTTTCCTCCTCAGTATTTTTCTATACCTCAACTCGCACAACACGGAGACATTCCTAAACAAAAAAACAAAACAAAACAAAAAAAATCTGCCCCTTCTTCCTTCCCGGGCTGCTCCTTCTTCTCTCATTGCTTTGTAACCCCCCCATCCTGTGTTTTTGCCCTTCTCCTATGCTCTGCATGTTTTCTTTTGGGCCTCTCAGCCAGCACTCTGTCTCCATCTCTACGCCCCTTCTACCCTCTTAGTCCTGCTCCACTTCTAACCCTATCCTGGAGCCTGCCATTCCTCCATATTTACCCCACTCCTCATCCATTGCACCAACCTTCCCTATCAATTAGGTCCAACTCCAATGCTACCTTACTGCACCACTCATTAGTCCTGGCATTCACATGCCCTTTCCAGCCTATCATTTCTCCATTACCTTGTCTTCTCCTTGGTCTTTTGCACCCTTTCTACACACCCAATCACCCACAGTGCTGCTGCATACCCCCTTCCAGGTCCCTCATTGTGGTTACCTTGGCCCTGCTTCAATCTGGTGCCCTGTCTTCTATGTGTTTCCTTCATGTGGCATTCCCCGTTCCAAGTCCCTCTATGTTTTGTCAGCTTATGTTCCCCACTGTACTTCTGGACATCCTTTAATAGTACCTTGCCAGTAACAGAGCGTCTTTTGGTGGGTTCCTGCCCTCCCACCCTTCCAGTTGCTGTTTGGTCCTGTGATGCTCAGCTTGTGGCTCTCTTTGTTTTTCCCATGGTGGGGAACCATGGGGCATCGTAGCTTCAATTAGCAGGAACCTGCTTTATGTCATTTATATCTCTGCCCTGTCATCCTGCCTACATGGCTTCTGCTACCCTTACATAAATCATTACCCTTGCAGCCTACTCAGCCTTCACTTATTCATTGCATTCCATTACAGCCCAGCTTGCTCCTCCCTGGATTACCCTAGCTGCACCTTAATGGCATTCCTGGTAACTTCCTCCTCCCATTCTCCAACTCTGACTTGCTGCCTTCCCCTTCATCCCGCCTATTCATCTCAGGTGTGGCATATAATAGCCATCACTGTGTACTCTGTTCCACGGTAGGATGGACCTCACTTACATTCAGGAGGCAAAGGAATGCTATACTATAGACCTATAGATCTATATCCAAGATGCTACCCTCCTACATTTCTGACTGTCTGCCCTCCTGCACCTTACAAAACTATGCCTTGAGAAGCTGTTTGTACATCTCACTAGCTGTCTTTTCCTATTTTGGCAGAGCCTCCTTCAGCTATGTGCTGCCCCAGGTGTGGAACAACATCCAGAAATCCATAAAATTGGTGCATCCTATTGGTTTTGCAGAATTCAAGTCACTCTATTCAAGATACTTCTCGGAGCCTTGTCAATGCCCTCCCTGTCACTAAACTGTAGCCATACATTGCTATTCTTATAGTCAACGCTCTACACTTTCTTTCCTGTTGTTAGAATTGCCCTGAGCCATGTTCCTGTATTCATCCTTGTTTTCTACTTGCTGCTGAGCCCCCAGCTTGCAGTGTCACTAGCTTTAACTCTGCTCTACTAGAGCTATCAGTGTCTAAAATCACTGGTTCGGCACATTGGTGCTGACTTGATCCACCTCTCTGCTGTACTGTTTACTGGGAAGAGGCTTCACCTTATGACCGGACCTCATTGATTATCCTTGTATCTTGTTTTTATTGCTATGTATTGTATTACTATGCCCATTGGTGCTATATGTTCAATTGTGCTACTGTATTATTTATTCTGAACCTACCAGGCCCTCCTTGAAAATGAGCTTGCTCGATGGAGTTTCACCTGGCTAAATAAAGATTGATTGATTATTCTGTTTACCTATCTATGACTACACAGCTCAGCTGCCCTTTCCTTGCTCAGCCCATACCAGCAGTTTTCTGGTCTCCATTCCTAACTCTGCCTTCTGAGGCATCAAGCATAGGTAGACTTGCCCTGTCTGCTGGGGACGGGAGTCCGTTTCAATCTATGCACCATCTTACCCCACTGTTTTTTTCACCAACAACTACCGGTCGTACCAGCACCCTCACATCCTTTATCCCTAATTTTGCTGGTGTGGCATCGAGTGAAGGTTAGCTCATCCTGACTACCAGGGATGGGAGCCTGTGTCTTCATTCTACTGTTCAACTGACTGCATTCTATTCCTGATAACCAGTTGCCGCATTCCCTTTGGGAACAGAACCACCACACCCCATTTGCCTTCAATCTACTGCTTCAACCAACTGCATTCTATACGTGATACCTGACTGTCGCATTCCCTTCGGGAACGGGACCATTATACCTCATTCGACTTCAATATCTTACCTCACCCAACTGCATCCTGCACTTCCATGGACTTGATGTACTCGTCCCCACTTTGGCTTCCTCCCATTCTGGATTTTGTCCCCGCTAGCTTGTTCAGTCTCCACCACCACTTGTCTGGCAGACTCCTGGACTTCCTTGCTGCTTGTCTTCCACCTCTTTCTGTGCTCCTGGGCATCACTGTTGTGGCTTGCCTTCTGGCTCAACCTCATCCAATCTTCAGTCCTTCGGCTCCATGCTGCCATCTCCCCCTTCGTTGCTATGCTGGATGTCTCTGTTGCCTTATTGCCTTCCTCTTGGACATGTCTGCCGCATTCCCCTTGCTTCCTGCTGGATCCATGCCATTTGCTCCTCTTCAAGGATGTGTGCCTGAAGTCTTCTTCAAGTTTTCCCCTGCTGCTCCCCTTATCCTAGTCTGTAGTCCTTCAGCTATGATTCCAGTGCTTTTCTTATCTGCAGCACTTTCCTGTCAGTAATTTGGAGGTGGGAACCCATTTCCCATCACTACAGGACCTTGCTACAGAATGTTCCAGTTTTCAATTTCATTTGGAAGTGGGACCCTCGCTTTTCAACTTTGCAGCATCTAGTACCTGGATTCACTGCTTGGTTTGGCATGGTTCTCCCACCAAGGCCTGACTCAGCTTTTCTGCACTCTATTCCCATATGCTGTGAAGCCTACCACAGTCCCATGCCTTCCCTGCTCCTGCCAATGTCTGTACTGCTTGGCCTTAGCCATCTTCTCTTGATCCATCCTTTTGTCAGTGGACTTCTGCTTGGACTATTCCCTCGGTCCTGAGACTGCTGCTTTCCTCCTCGCTGCCCTGGCGGCTTGGAGCTCCTGCTTGTTTGCTGTGTCTCTTTTTTTTGGCATTCCTACAACTATCGATATCAGCATCCCTGGCTGATCAACTACTCCTACCTCAGTCATCATAACAACTCCCTTCCTACGTGCTACGGAGTACATATTCTTTTCACCTGAGGATACCTTATTCCAGCAACATCCCTTGAATAGCATGCCCTATAGACTCTTACATCACCATAAAATCATCAGTACCTCCCAGTAACCTTCCCAGGACCCATTTCTGGTATCTCATTTGACTGGACCATCGAAGATTCCATCTCTCAACCATCTCTGCAGGATGCTTCCTCATATATTCTATTATTTCAAGCAGTATGGGCATCATTATCTCCCCATGTCTCTAAAGGATCCATGATTTAGTGTAGTCTCCTTCACTCCTATCTTCTTCCCTGGAAACGTGACTTTAATTCCTTCCGAGATGTGCAGCCCATTCCTCAACTCATGCTCTTCATGCTCGCATTGACTCTGTAACCCCATTGAATATCAACCAAATTCACATTGGAATTTTGGACCACGTTAACGCCTTTTCTAGCTGGACCTAATCCATATTTGGGATCCAGACACTCCTTCAAAATGGACCTGCCTCTTCAGCCTTAGAATCATCCTTCCAGAATGCATCACCCAACAGACTCTGAAGATGGAACGTCATCTCTCCATGCTGTTCACCTTACTCAAAGTAGAATATGGTTGCTAGAACCTAGGTCCATGTCCTCTTAGTTTGCCTGAAGGATGGGCGGATCAGTAGCCATGGGTCCTCAGAAGTTTCCTCCACCTGGGTTTTTTTCCTCTCCTTCATGCTACTGGTCATACTCTACTTGAGTTGGAGAAGGTAATCTTTTTGGACTTTCTATTCCCTACTCACTACCTGACTTACCTACCAAGGAAGGGAATAGAGAAAAGCGAAAAAGTAAACTAGTTACATAAGCACTACTAACCCCATACTCTATTCACCACAACATTGAATGGGAGTGCTAAAGCCTGAGGTTCAATGCGGGGGAATAGCTCCTCCCACATATCCTACAAAGGCCGGCTTCTCATAGCAGTTCCCCGCTTAGCGTGTTGTGAAACACCCACCATCTACCCCTGCCTCCTCCTTCTCCAGCACTCTACTCACCCTTGGTGCTGGGCTTTCTAATCCCTACTCACTACCCAGCTTACCTACCAAGGGTGGGAACAGAGAAAAGCCAAAAAGTAAACTACAGTTACATAAGCACTACTAACCCCATACTCTAGTCACCAAAACACTGAACTACTTTTAATGCCAGCAAGCCTGAAAATACTTTATGGTTGGAAGACCTATCAATTTGACTCCCTAACCAACTTCAAATCCCATCTCCTATCTTCACTCCCTCCCCCAACACATGTGCCTGCTACCATTGATCACTTGACCCCACTCCCACACTTCTCCATTGGTCCCTCTGGCCTCTGAACCTTTCACTACTAAGCTCTGATTCTACCCATTGTTATCTGCATTTATGCTATATCTCTATTTATGTACACTTGACTTGGTGATTACAGCCTAGTTAACTTAAAATTACCAATTAATGTACCCACCTAATTCCCTTTTGTACTGTTGAACTTGATACCTTGTATTTTCAAATATGTTGAATTTTCCTGTTTCTGCTCTCTATGTCTTATATCACCCTAGACCCTTTGAAAATAGGCTCAGCCTAAAGGCTCTTGTGTATAACAAATAAATAAATAAATACATAAAAAAATTGCTGATCCAGGGGATGCAGTAAAACTGATGTAGAAAAACGAGTCTCAGTTTAACACCTGTGCAACAGAAGCTGAATCAGACAGTGACGGTGAGGAGGACTAAGGTAACCTGTATTTACCATTTTGAATGAAAGGGGAGAGATGGGAGGAAGAAATGGACTGGTAGTTTATTTAATTATGTCAGTGCCTTCTTATACTTCACCTAGTACTATTTAGGGCTAATAGCTTTTGTTAATCTAGTTCTGGGGCAAGCTGCTGATTGCAGAACAGAACTGGGTGTAATAGTTAGGATGGTGCTGTGTGGTGTAGTTCGCACATTGCGCTTTTGTTCTCCCTCTTCTTAATTGGGTTTATTTAAGATAAAACAGTGTGGAGATGAAAGATGGGGATCTACATTGCGGTGAAGTAACTGCACAATTGTTATGTACTAATTTCAATGATAAAATGGATTCTGAAAATCCTGTATTCTGATTTGTCAAAACAGGTCACCTGACCATGGATTAATTCTCAAGAACCCCACAGTTGGGTTGCTGGACTACAAAATCCTGATTGACATCAGTGTGGAGTGACCTAGTCAGATCACGTCACCATAAAGACATGTAAAAAACTACAATTATTGCATCCTTATTAGGAGAAATCCAACTAGTGGAGAACTACAACTATGGCATCCTCAGTAGGACAAACCCATTAGACGGAAGGACTATTTTATTCAAATGCATGCAGACAGTGGTTTTTTTTTTTTTATATTTATTTAGGTAAACCTCTAAAATAAAGTTGCCCATTTTATAAGCAAATTAACCCCACTCCAGGGCATTGGTTTACTGAGAATGAATCCATGCCCTGGGGTGGTTGAGATCACTCAGCCTGTGGCCTCATGCATCACAACCTTCCAGGCATGGATTAATTCTCAGTAAACCCATGCTCTGTCGTGGGTTAATCCCTATCATTATGTACTCTATTACAATCAACATAATATGCACAATAACTTTTTATTTTAACCCACACTTGTGGGGTTTAGTGTGGAAACCACTGTTCTGTAGCCCTAAGAGATGCCTGCCAAGGTATATGTTTGGAGGAAAAGAAAATCAGTTAGACTGTTGATATGTATATCATTTATTACTGTTTGTCTTTGACAAAAAAAATGCTTGTATCTGCATGGTTGGAAGTTATATTGCAGTTTAGGAATAAAGTCTTAGTGTGACATTTAGCTGTGCCACATATTAAAGGTTTTTGCCAAATTCTCTGCCAGAATGTCAAAGTATAGTTTTATTAAAACTGATGGTGAGCAGAGGAGTAACCACGATTTCAAAAAACTGAAGGCCCCGGCATATGGACATGCTTTTTAGGGCACATTGGTATCCATGGCTAGCTGAGTTAAGGCATATTTAGTCAAAATGCTTCAATGGAAATGAAGGTCTAGGCCTTCGGGCTACAGCCTGGGTATTCCCCTGGTGAAGTGTAGGAATGTTCAGTCTGTGCAGTGGGGTGCACTATACTGTACTGTCTAAATTAACATCTCTGCCCATGGCAGACTTGGTTATACCAAATTTTAAATGTTGAACATTTTTCTATAATGTTAAAATTGCAATCTTTTTTTGGAAAATTTATTCTAATTTATTAGTAACCCCTACTTGTTTGTACCAATTTACATGGGTATTTAAAATCAGCGGTGCTGAGTGGTTATATGCCATGTACCTTATGGAATGCCTGTCTGAAGGAAATCTTTTTTGTACTAATTTACATAAATCCAATAAAATATAAGTGAAAAAAAAACAGTGCTTTACAGATCTGTAAGTTTGCAGAAATGCTGGTACCTGAAAATGCTTCAGCACCAAGTTATTAAAAATGACACTGAGAGTCGTGGGGATCAGGAAATCTTTATTAGGAATTACTGTCAGGACTGTATTTTATCCTTTATTCCCCTTCTCTGATATAATTTCCTGTGCTAGTGATGTAGAATAGGGATTCCTGCAGCTGTAAAAAGGGTGGGGGGACTAAAAGTGTTAAGTTTCTGGCCCTAACAGAGCTGCATTTTTGGCCAATAACTTATTTGGAATAGATTTCCCTTGGCAAAAGTACTGTCACCTTTCTTTGTACATGAGTGTTCCCCTTCAGCGTCTATTCAGCACATGGGTGTATTGGGAGACTTGAGCAGTTTTAATGGATGATAAATAGCAATTCTTACTACCCGGCACTCTGGAAGATTTAGCTGAATATTGGAAACCCTATACTAACAAATACATTGGTGCAGCTTTGCTTGATTTCACTTATGGGTGCCCCCTTTTATGAAGGAAATAGTAATTAGCCAACTATCTTGCTCACAAGGAGTCTTCTGGGGACATCCTGAGATATAAAGAGGGGTTATTGCACAAGCACAAACACTTATACTGGAATATAGTTCATCTTTTTCTAAAATCACTTCAAAGTGTAAGATATGTATCAAGCATTGCAAGTTCTGGTTCTGGCACCTTAGAGCAATTTAATTGTTAAGTGGTGAGAAGTCTCCACACCAGTGCAAATGATAGGAGGCAGATGATACCAATTTTTTTGTGAAATATGTGATTTCTATATTAATATCAAAAGGTGACATGGTGGGCTTGAGCCATAGTACCCATTAGAGGAGGAAGGGCTTTGACAGGGTGTGTGCAGCACGCCATGAACTAAGAGGTTGTCACAATCTCCTCCTCTCCACTCGACTGAAGATTCATTATGGGGGTAAGGTGTTAATCATCTATAATCCTACAGATGCCTTATTACTTCTTCTGGGTAATGTTATTGTTATAGTTACTAGATTAAATCAAATGTACTACCAGTTTTTTTTTCAATATTGAGTTTACCATGTTAGACATTCTAATACTGTTTCACTACTCCAAGACATTGATAATGAACATGGTTCTGTTTAATTCTTTGCTAAATATGTAGCAATCAATGGATCTATTCAGGTCAGTGGGAGGGATAATGTGTTCATGATGTGCCATAGTGGGCCTCTCTTATTTTCTTACTTACCTAAACAATGCTGATTGTGCTTACACTAGTGTTTATTTATTTCCTCATGACTACTATTGTTACTAGACATTCAAATGGACTACTGGACCACTAAACCTTTGGAGGACTGGAATCTTCCTCGATAAAACTTTTTGACTGATTACGTGCTCCATGCTCTGAGCAGTTATGTAGGTTTCCTGGACTATTGGGATCATTTTCAGACTGTTTTAAGGAATGCACTATCAGTGTTGTGCCACAGTAGGCAGGGTGCTGTCAACATCCTGTATTGTAACACTGATCCTTACAAGTTGTGTGTGTCTCGCCACTGCAATGTACTTTGTAATGCCTGTACTTTATTGTTTCCAGAAGCAATAAACAGAATTTACAGAAGAAGTGACATGGTTTCTATGCCACATAGGCACAGAAACATGAGAACAAATTGGCTTTGTATTGACAAATATAAAGCACAAGTGATGGATGGGTTGGATGTAGGGCTCGCCTGAAACAAAAGTAATTAATGATTTGGTATTGGGTTACACTTTGATGCAACACGACTCGTGCTGTCTTGATGTGGCTAAAGCAGGATTGGGGGAATGGATTTCTTTTTGCTTTGCAGCTCAGCAAGAGATCCTTATATACTGTATATATGTGTGGTGGGGGGTGGAGTGGGGTGACTCAAATCGAGATGAGTTTTGATTCATGATCTTGTGCTTCAACCTACACATTCTTGATTATATAAACATGCAGTTCATAATAGTCCTATTCTGTTTTTTTTGTCAACATTTTATGGAACAATATAGAAAAACATACAAAAACTCAAATACAAGTGTATATCTACCTGTATATGTGTAACTATTTAGCAAAGCTATAGATATAAAATGAAATGATTCATGACCTTAATCAGATATTTGGCATTAATGCATAAACCCTACAGATAAATGCAATGCACTCTTAGTTATTAATACTTCTCTGATTATCTGTTATAAGGTCTGCAGCACAGTGAAATGAACAATAAGAGAAAGGAAAAGCGAGTGGTTATTTGTTTGAGTCAGTTGATTCCAGATCAGTGTAGCCTAATATGGATTTATTCATCAGGCAAAAGTTTTGAAAAAGGAAACTCAAACTACTTCAGAGTTGTCCTGGTGAGTCCGCTATAATCTGTAAGGCATTCTATTAACACCCCATGATCCACGATGTCAAATGCTGATGAGAGATGGAGGAGAATGAGTACAGATCATCCAGCATGTCTCTCGACAGGAGCAGACCATTACGTTTTTATGAACATGGTCTCCATACTGTGGTGATGTTGGAAACTCAACTGAAATGGCTTGTAGATGTCAAATTTCTCCTGGTCTGCCTCGAGCTGTATGGCCACAACCTTCTCAATCACCTTCCCCAAAAAGGAGACAGATCTGCAGTTTACTAGCACCTCCAGGTCCAGAGATGGCTTCTTCAAGAGGGATCTCACCAAGGCTTTTTTAAAGAGCTTCTGGAAAACAACCCCCAGAGAGAGAGAACACCAAATAATGACTGTGAACATCTGACCTGGAGCCTGTCTTGGGTTGTTGCTTATGTTTTGTATCCTACCCCCTTCCCATGGGACACACCCAGCAATGAGTCAGTTCGGCTCAGAGTGCCATACCTGGGGTTCTGACATCATTTCCTCAAGAGTGCAAGGTGCATATCACTGTCATATCCTTTCTAGCACACTGCACTGACAATGTAAGCATACACATTTTATAATATATATATTTCTATATAACAAACAAATCACACACACACACAAAAAAAAAAATTAAACAAGAAGATAGACAGACATGTGAGGAGTAGTGCAATGTAATGGCTGCGGGGCAGCAGTCTTCTGGGAGTCTTTCTGGAGGCTGAGATGCTGCCCTATTTGCAGACAACTCTCTGCCCTGAGGGAGAAAGTTGCCCGTCTTCAGGCCACACTGGACAGTAGTAAGGGAACCTTCCCCCAGGCCACACTGGGCAGTAGTAAGGGAACCTTCCCCAGGCGCACTGGACAGTAGTGAGGAACCTTCCCCCAGGCCACACTGGACAGTAGTAAGGGAACCTTCCCCCAGGCCACACTGGGCAGTAGTAAGGGAACCTTCCCCCAGGCCACACTGGGCAGTAGTAAGGGAACCTTCCCCCAGGCCACACTGGGCAGTAGTAAGGGAACCTTCCCCCAGGCCGCACTGGACAGTAGTAAGGGAACCTCATCCATCCAGGGAGCACCAGAGTCACCACCATTACCTCAGAGGTTGCGAAGAAATCACAGCAGTTGGACCACAGTGGACTCAGGAAGGGTGAGGGTGGTGGAACAGAGGCACACCCAGTCAGTTGTTCCACTCCACAATCCATACACCATTCTGGGGGAGCATAGTTCACCTATGGATGCACCCACAGAGGAGACTAAGGAGGTTGAGGACAACTTTCACAAGGGAGGCCCACAGGAAGGAGGCAGAGGACACCACAGGGAAAGGAAGCAGCTCCTGGAGGGGGACTCAGTTATTAAGGGGATAGAACTGGGGAGAGCAGGGAAAACTGAAGTAAGGTGCCTGCCTGGTGCCATGGCTTGGAGGGACAGGAAGCGCATCCTCAGGATCACGAGAACAGCTGCACAGGAGTCTGAGCTGGACATCATTGTCCACCTAGGGACAAATGACTTGGCTCATCATGAGATTGGAGCAGTGCAGGAGGACTTTGTAGAGTTGGGGAGGGGCCTAAGACAAGTAGCATACACAGAATCCTTCTCAGAGGTGCTGCCTGTCAATGGCATGGGTGAGGCGAGGGTACTTTGCACCATGCAGTTTAATGAATGGTTGAAAAAATGGCATGGAGCACAGGGTTTGGCTTCATTGGGAACTGGGGTTTCCACCTGGAGGGACACCAGCCTATACCGGCAGGATGGTCTACCTGGCGCTTGCAAAATCGTGCCACCATGTTTGCTTCTCTTTTTTAGAGAGGGCATCCTCTGAGCCAATTAGGTGGCAGGTCAATAAAAGTTGTTGTACTATCGATGTGACGTCAGAACGATAGTACAACAACTTCTTTTTGACCTTTGAACTGTACTACAACAAGATTTCAGCAGTTGCTGAAATCCATTCACAAAAGAAGCTAACCATATACTATAAATAATTATTTTATACTTAAATCACTTAGGGCCAGATATTCAAAACTTTGCGCCGGCCAAAAACCGTTAGCGCGGGTCTGCTATATTCAAAAGGCCAAATAGTGCGGGCAAACTGCATTAGCACTGGGCAAAATTATAATGTATGCAAGGGCAAACTGACATGAATACAGGCTAATGCTATATTCATGACTAGCGCCAGAAGTGGTTTTATGACTTAGCGACACTAGCCGGTGTACACACCGCCCAGAAAAAGCTTATAGTATATGGGTGCGTTTATTGTCAATGGATTTCAGCAACTGCTGAAATCTGTTGTAGTACAGTTCAGAGTCAAGTTGTTGTACTATCGTTCTGACATCACATCGATAGTACAACAACTTTTTACCCTTGACCTGCTGACTGATTGGCTTAGAGGATGCTCTATAGAAAAAAAAAAAACATGGCGGCGCGATTTAGCGAGCGCCATGCAGCGGATCCACCGACTGAGAAGTCGGGAATCGGGACACAGAGAGCCATACATGGCTCCCTTTCTAAAAACAATTGCTTCTATTTTTTCTCACTGATTTAAAAAAAAAAAAATGATGTGCTAAGGAGCAGGACGGAGCCTAAGCGGGAACGGCCGCAAGCAGAAGCACCAGAGGGGAAATGGGAGCAGCACCTATGGCAAGTAATGAAAAAATAAATGTAAAAAAAAAAACATATACTATAAAATAGGGATGGTGAACATTCAAATTGTCGCGCTCTCATTCTGGCAGTTGATGACATCAACGAGATCTCGCGCTTTGCTCTCGAGGTCTCTGTGATGTCATCAACTCCCTCGATGGAAACACAGCCTTGTTGTGGATGTTCACCCATCCACTATTCTATATGTCTCAACCCTGGGCAATCAGCTTTGCGCGACACTATATGGCTTTGCGCGGTGTTTTCGCGGGTTTAGCGTGGGTTTTGCCCGACCCTAACAAAGAAATATGACACATAGATAAAGCCAAACATAGAGGAAGCATACTGCTAACTGATGGCATCACAATGATGCCATCATCTGCCACCAGTCCCAGCCATGCCAGGCAGTAAGTGGTGACCCTGCTGCCAATGGACAGCATGGCAGTGTGGCCATACAGCACACACCTGCGGACCACACTTCTGTGGACACCAACAGATGCCAGCACACACATGCAGCACTGTGGGCATGGAGGATGTTGAGGGGAGTATGTATGGGTGGCGAGGCTGTGCCACAGACCAGGTGTGGCCGCAAGGCTGGGACACATCATGCAGTGCACATGGGCCAGTATTGGGAATACCCCAACACCAGTGTGCCTTGCGGATAATATATGCCCCCCCGGCCACATACCGCACAGCTGTACAACTGCCACAGCACACAAAGCCAGAAATGTACATGTCACTGTGAGCATCCCATGCCACAGGTACAGCATCTGTGGGTCACACAACAGCGTAACAGTAATGTCCACTGTCAGTAAACACCTGCAGGTTGGGCCTCTCACTGTGTATAGTGCAGTCATCATCACTGCCCTACACCCCATAGGCAATGCTGTGTCCACACACTACTGGCCCCCTTGCTACTGCAGTTTCTGCTGTGCACTGTAGCATGACCTACAATGTGACAGTTGCATACAGCACCACCACCATCTGTGCCTATGCTGTGTTGTCCCAGTACAGCTGCAGGCAGTAGTGCATGTGGAAGTAGTGTTCAAAACTGTATAATATTCCCTAAGCTGTTTGTGTAGCGCTAACACGTTTGCGCGGGTTTAGCGCAGGGCTAAACAGTTAGCCCAGTGCAAACTGCATGCAAATCAGGTCATAATGAGATGCTAATCTGGATGTTTGCCCACAGACTACCTAAGTAGGCTCATTTGCATGTCACTTTTGAATATGGCAAAGTTTAGCACCGGGCAAACGTGTTTGTTCGGGCTAACGGTTTAGCTCATGCTAAACCCACAAGCAAAACGCAGTTAGCTCTGGCGCCAACAGTTCGGGAATATTTTACAGTTTTGCACACTGTACTTTCACATACACTGCTGCCTGCAGCTGTACTGGGTCCACGCATTTGCTGGCACACACATTGGCCACATAGTTCATCTCTACCTACCTTCACATCGCTGTGCACTGTGTTGCTGTTGTGGTTTGCACTTCCTGGTTGCCATATTCAGAGCTGTCTTATTCCAGGGCTAAGTTTGCCCTGCACTCCCAGCCCAGTTTGCCCGGCCCTCATTCCCATGCTATATTCAGAAGCTGTTTGCCCTGGGCTATTCCTTTTGAATATAGCTTGCTCTGTGCTCCGGGCTAAGTTTGCCCGCCGGGCAGTGCTAATTTTGCCCCGGGGCAAAGTTTTGAATATCTGGCCCTTAGAGTGTTATAACTTTGGACTTCCACTGCTTTTATCAGCTGTAAAATGGCACTTTGATTCAGCAAACAATAATCTACTATGGATAAAACTTGTAAATGATGGTTTAATCCAAGACTACTTGTTGAATATCACTGCAATACTTGGTTACAAGTCAGACTTAACTCAGAAGCTTGCCTTACTAACACATTTTATACAAATCGAGGAGTGTGGGCCAAGGCTGTATTCTTGCACCATTCTCGTTTAATTTATATATTAAAGGGACACTGTCAACCTTTTCTGCAACATATAAACCCACATTTTATGACTGCTTACCTTCTCTAAAATTTGTTGATGTTGCTGGTTGTTTTATCCACATCTTTCCTTAGGAGAACTAAAATGCATGCTAAGGTGGAGTTATACTGAATCTTGTTTTAATTTCAAATCCTTGATCTACTCTTACTGGATATTTCTGGAACATTGGAAACACCCCCAAGCTGTTCAGTTACTCATGATGCAATAGTCCCCTCTACTCCCACTGCATAATGAGTGGCTAGACTGTGTTGGGGCGTTCCTAAGTCCTGGAGGAATGTAAACATTTTTTTTGTGTGGTAACATCAGTATGGTGGGCAGTCTGTTTTTAACTTTTAAAAAGAAAAAAGGAATCATAAAAAGAAACAAACATTTGTCAATGCCGAAAGTTCATCATGCGTAGAGATAAGGAAATGTGTAACAGTGTAGTAGTTCAGGAAGAGTTTTATTGATAATGAGCAATAGAAAGTTGTATGACAGCTGTACTGTTCATGAAGTGATGTGATAAAAAGGCTATATTGAAAAGTTGGAGTGAAAATATTGAAAATGCACAAATTTTAAGAGAATTTTATTCTCATCAGATGAGAAATCTGTTACGGTTTCGGCTCTAACGGACATCACATCCCAAACTTATAAGATATGGAAACAGATGAGAAGATCTGGTCCAATCCTCAAGGTCTATGAATATTGCAAACTGATATCTCAAGATGATACATTTGCCCCAATATACATGGATCATACCTTCTCATTGTGGAGAGCGATTGGTCTTTCCCACATTTTCCAATTTCTTTCTCCGAAAGGCATTATTCCCTTTGATAAACTTCAGTCCCAGTATCCACTTACCAATTCTGAAAGGTTTCACTATTTCCAAATTCAAAATCATATATTTCGTAACAGAATTATTCAACCCAGAATACCTTGCCCAACCCCAGATTTACTAAAGTTCTTTATGGAGGCCACTAAGGGTAATTTGGGATCACACATTATTGGTTTAATCTATAGAGAACTACGAAATGGGCTCCCGGAGTCCACTGCCTCTATCCTTGAAGGGTGGAACAGGGACCTTGACATTTTCAATGGAGGCATGGTCTCAATCTGCTCTGTTTGAGCTGAGGTTAGTTACATCCCTCCATTGGAGGGAGTTTTCATGGATGTGCCGTTCCCATTTTTTTCGGGCTCCCGCCGTCCTTGTTAAATACCTCCCAGAGACTTATGGGAGGTGCTGGAGGGATTGCGGCTGCCGGGTTGCCACATTGGGTCATGTGTTTTGGCTCTGTCCCTGTCTTATGCCATTCTGATTCTCTCTCCAGGGTGAGCTCTCTAGTTTATTCAATGAACCTGTAGAGCTTACAGCCGAGCAATTTCTACTGGGGATTTATCCTGACCATGTTCCCTTGTGGAGTCGTATTATTCTACCAGTTTGCTTTATTGCAGCTAAAAAAGCTATTACTAGACGTTGGATGACAAACCAAACACCAACAACACAGGACTGGAAAAGGATAATGTCAGAAATATACAAATCAGAAAATTTCAATGCAGAGATTCAGGACAGAGGTCCATCTCTCACTCTGAAGTGGCAGGTTTGGATACAATATAATTCTTTATCTGACCCTAACTTTTGCCCATGATAACAATTAAGAGCTGATATGACTGGAAATGTTGACCCTGTCTGAGAAGCTTCAAGAGGATTAAGGGCTTCATTCCATATAATGTTGTCTTTGACTCTAAAATTCAGAGCTTTTTCTGTAGTGAACTGCTACTAAAGAGATGGACTTGTCATGTTCTCATTATACATTTGGGATTCGATATATGTATACCCACTCCTATGCTTAATAATTAACTGACTTTTAAGCCCGTTAAGCTCTGCTTATCTAAAGTATTCATTATTATAAATGTATACTGTTTCTTCTGTATATGTGTGGTGAAAATCAGCAACAAAAAGAAATTTGAAAAAAAAAAAGAAAATGACCAAAGTTACATGAGTACGTAGAAAATTGTGAACGACTGGGTGTAACTTGGCCATTTTTTGGAGCTGTATGACCAAATTTTCAACATGGTCTTTTAGGTACCACACCTCATGAAAAATGCCAGTGTCATTTTGTTCACTTGTGCCGAAAGGTGATTTTGCAGTGCGACTGCGCCATTCTGTGCCACAGGTGCTAAAACACATTTCAGGCAGGATGCAAAAAATTACAGCTGTACTGTTCATAAGGAAGTGTGAAAAAATGGCAATGCTGAAAATCTGGAGTGAAAATATAAAAAATTGGTAAAAATATGAGCGTGCGTAGAAACTTCGCAACATACGCCCTTAACGTAGGCATTTTGTGTTTTTTTTTCATCAAATTTTAAACATGGCCTTTTTGGGACCTCCCCTCATGAACAGTAGCACTGTGATTTTGTTAATCCATCCTGAAAGTTGATTTTGCACACCAACTGCACCATTCTTGGCCACATGTGTGAAAATACATTTTGGGCAGGATGTAAAAAATGACAGCTGTACTGTTTATAAGGAGATGGGAAAAAATGACAATGTTGAAAATATGGAGTGAAAATATAATAAAATTAGCGAAGTTACGAGCATGTGTAGAAACTGTGCAACGCACACTGGTAATGCAGGCATTTTTTTGAATTTTTCCACCAAATTTGCAACACAGGCTTTTTGGGACCTCACCTCATGAACAGTGGCACTTTCATTTCGGTAATCGGTCCTGAAAGGTGATTCCGCACAGTGACCGTGAAATCACCTTTTGGGACTGAGAAATCAAATGAGATTGACATATTCATGAGGCGGGGTCCCAAGAACCCCATGTTGAAAATTTGGGGCCAAAATTCCTAAAAATGGCTGAGAGATCAACTGAAGTTGAAACCCCCCATTGAGTCCCATTATACAGGCTTACCCAATTCCTCAGTTCCTAGTTCAGCTTTGAAGAGTGCAGAAGCATCCCGGACCAGTGAAGATCGCGGCTCCTGACCTCTGGAGGGTAAGTATGGGTGAGGGGGGTGTAGGGAGTTGGTTGCGAAGAGGGAGGGTTGGGGTGGGGAGGGGGACTGGGGAGACGACAGTGGAAGTTTTTCTTTTTACAGTTATAATAAAAAAAAAAGACTTCAGCTGGCCTTTTTTTTATTTTACAGGGATTTTTTATTTTAAAGCATTTAGGCACACTGGGGTGGGCTTCCAGTGTGCCATAATAGTGTGTATGTGTGTGTGTGTGTGTGTGTGTGGTGTGCCATTGCTGACAGGAGGATTGGGCATCCCGTTGTTGGTTAAAGATATAGACAGGTGGGGGCGCATCTGACGTCGGGAATGGGCATCCCGATGTCGGAAAGGGGAAATTGTTTAACTAGGAAAGACATGCTATGGGGCTGCAGAGAGGGGGAAATTGTTTCACCAGGAAAGACACACTATGGGACTGCAGAGAGGGGGAAATTGTTTCAACAGGAAAGACACACTATGGGACAGCAGAGAGGGGGAAATTGTTTCAACAGGAAAGACACACTATGGGACAGCAGAGAGGGGGAAATTGTTTCAACAGAAAAGACACGCTATGGGGCTGCAGAGAGGGGGAAATTGTTTCACCAGGAAAGACATGCTATGGGACTGCAGAGATGGAGTAATTGTTTCACCAGGAAAGACAAGCTATGGGACTGCAGCCCGGGACTGGAGAAATAGTTTCACCAGGAAAGACGCACTGAACTGCAGTGAATGGGGAAACTGCTGAACTAGAGAGACACAGTAAGGGGCTGCAGCTGAAGGGCTCGCATTTAAAAGGACAGAGCCGCACGCATCATCAGCTCTGTTCTTTGAAATGCTTGCCGAGACCAGCCCCCTCAGCAAAAGGGTGTCATCAGGATACTTCCTGCTGATTTACCGGTCAGAGACCGGCCCCTGCAGCATTGCTGGTCATTGGGCTGGCACCCCTCACACCCCTGTTTAGCAACTCTCATACCAACAAGTTTGTTCATGCTTGCATGCTGACGAACTTAAAAAGGAATCAGACTCTAACTACCAGCAACATTAGCAATCTCTGTAGAATGCAAACAATCATGTGTTTTTTAAACTAGGCACACTTTGATGCCTAAAGGGGTTGCCAGTGTCCCTTTAATGATTTCATATTGACATTAGGTATCTCACAATTTTATGCCCCCATTGTTTAAGGCAGATGGCTCAGCATTTTACTCATACTGGGCATGGTTCTAAAATCCATCTTTAAGGACTGCATGGAGCACTCGGTTGAGGCTCAGGTTTTTGACATCCTTTTAGTAGGGTTTCATGAGGGGCAGATCATGCCAAACCAACCTGATCACCTTCTTCAAGGGATGATCTGCGAGTTGGACTGGGGCAGGGCTATTGACATATTCTATTTGTACTTCAGCAAAGCCTTTGACACTGTTGTATATGAGAAGTCCGAGGTGGATTGCTGACTGGCTTGGTGGCAGAATGGAAGCAGAAGGTGGTGGATGAGCGCTGCTTCGAGTGAAGAGAGGTACTCAGTGGCATCGCTCAGGGATCACTGCTGGGGCCACCACTGTTCAACATTTTCATCAACAATCTGGAAGTTGGGGTCTCCAGAAGATTTCTTGCATTTGCAAATGACACTAAACTAGCCAGGGTGGTGGACTCCTTTGCTTGACTGCTTGGATGTGGTCTACAATGCTGTCCCTAAATCTTCCCATTCCAGGCTGTACCTCTTCCACTCCTTCAGTCTTTTGCCATGAAATGCCTCTTTGCAACCACCACAGTTTCCTCTACCAGAATCTCTCTCCCCTCTCTTGGGAATTGGCACCTCGGTTGGCACCTGTCATGAATGCTGTCATTCTTGCTATATATTGGTTCGCTTTCCTTCCATGTTGGACAGTCTCTGCCACTCCTAACCCCCTTCCTTCCCTCCTTTGTCTCTCTTAGTTCATCTGACAGTTGTTCTTTATTTGTCTCCCCCGTAAAACCTCTGCCAGATGATCAGCCTTCTTGCTGCCTCTTGAACAGCCTTCACCTTCTCATCTGCTCCTTCTTCCCCTCTCCTTCAAAGCCCTTCTCACAGATCATGCTGCCCCTACTCATACCTGCAACTACCCTTATTGTCACCCTTCAGTCATCCTCATTTCTTATTGCCTTAGAAGTTTCACTGTGTGGCCACGTTACTCACGCACTGTATGTTCCTGTGCTTAATTCCCCTCATGGTCAGGCAGCCCTACACCCAGCCAAGGCCCTTCAGCTCCAGCTGTAAATCTGTCCTTTAGTCTTGCCTGTTTCTCTCCACACCAGATATTGTGGTGTTACAAAATGGGTAAGAGAAATACTGTACTGAGATTGGTGGAATCCAGTCACATGACTGTGCTGTTATCCCAGCACAACAGCACAGGTCAGAAATGCTTAACTTTCTAAACTCATTCCTTGGTCCTAAGATAAAAAATCAGGGAAGCCATTTTATAATCACAATAAAGCATTCCAGGGTGTGTGTAATTGAGGGATAACGGCACATCTCAGGTGCGTAAAGCCCTTGGCTTCGCCTCGGGCTTCACTTCCCGAGGTGTACCGTTATCCCACAATAATGCATACCCTATCATGCCTTATTGCTAAATTTGTAACTTACAAAACTTTGTGCATATAATTAATTGAATGATAGGGAACTATGTATTACATGGCTATAATACCAATGTGAGGGAGCTGGTCTGGGGGCGCAACGGTCATGCTACCACTTGGAATGCCGACAAACTGGGCTCAGGAATGAGCCTGGTACATCAGAGGGGCAGGCAGGGGAGGAAGATCGAGAATCTGTTGGACTGCTCTCCTCCAGGGAGGAAGGGATGTGGCTCCTGGTGCTTGTTAGACCTCTAGCAGTGGCTGGAGGTGCCTTGGGAACTCAAGAACTGTGGGTGAAGCAATGGACTCTGACATGTTGCATGCAGGAGCATGCATGGTGATGTCACAGGCATCATATATGTCTTCTTTTCAGGGGACAACAAAGAGGAAAACACTCAGCCCTTCTTATTCTTACAGGATATCTTCTACCGGGGCATGGGATCCTTCTAGATTTCGTGGGATGTTCACTGAGGAGCTGAAGGCAACCCCACCCTGGGGGGCAACCCAGAGGGAATAACCAAGATGGTGGGTTCTGGGTGGTCTTGAGTACCAGGATATTAGGTAGTGGGGCCTCAGTGGACAGGACGGTGGCCCTGGTGGAATGGTTGAAGGAAGTCCTGGTCGATGGAGGGTCGGAGCATGAACAGAGTTAAAAAAATACTGTATAACAGGTTAAAATCAGTCTAACTGCACCCTGTTCATGTCAACAAAATTTTGCACCTTTAGAGTATTGATAATCAGCTGAGCATTTGCTGTTCAGTAATTTAAGGACTGCGCTTGCACTGTTTTTAATCATCAGTGAGAGGATCTGTGTGCTCACAGACACAAACTGACCCCCCCCCAAAAAAAAAAATATAGTGGATGATATTGCTAGAAGCTGGATTCACCACAGACCTGTGAAACAAGAATACCCTTTTGACATCTCTGATAATGCTGTTAAAATGGGTGAGTGTTCTGGTGCAGACAGCTTTGCAACCTCTGCTGTTGTCCAGGAACTGGCTGCTTCCTCTTCACCACCGAGCAAAAAACTTTGACTGTCAAGTTATACCACTTACTCTGCTGAAATAAGATTCCAAATTGGAAAATATGCCTGTGATCACAGGGTTATAGCTGTAGCTCAATATTATGTGGAGAAGTAGAAATGACAAAATTAATGAGAGCTCAGTACGTAAGTTCAAGGTAGATTACCTGTGCCAGCTCTGCACATCACCAGACACATTTGTCTCCCCTGTTCCATGTGAAAACTCCATGGTCAGACTGGCCAGCTAGTGTAGTGTTAAAGTTACTGCTTGCCATCCAGGTGACCCAGGTTTGTCCTTTGGACACCACCTGCCTCAGGGAGGGAGGGCGCCTCCTTCTGTTGCATGACCATCCCCTGGTGACACAGTGGGAAGGGGATGGCATGTGGGAAGGAATAAGTGGTCTCTCTGGGGTGACCTCATGTTGGCATGCACCCATTCACCTGGCAAGTGCCACAGAGGCATTGCCTGCTCATAGTGGGACTGGCAGAGGAGTTCCGAAGGTAGGGATGGGCTTATCCAACCTTCCAATGGCCCTAACAGGCAGATGCCAGGTCACCTCTCAGGACCATGCCCTGGGGTGGGATAAAGGGAGGACTTAGCAGGGGATAAAATACCCCCAGCAGCACCAGGCAGATGAAGCCACCCCCACCAACACAGCAGGGTCACTTCAACATCTCCGATGCCTCGGCCGCTCCTCCTTATGGGCCGCGACTGTTGAGTGAAGTATCTCTTCTTGGCTGGGGGAACCAGAGGGTCTTGCCTGTAGTAGATAAGCCATGGGTTATGGTCAGGGTATCCGGGGAAGGTTGTTGAGCAAAGGCTGGTGGTGCGTAGGACCACCAAAGGACTCCTGTGGTGGGTATAAGGACTTGGGTAGGTGGAAGGAGGTACTGGCAGCTAGCAGCAAAAATGGGTGATGGGGACAAAAATAGAAAAAAAAAAAAAGAAAACCTCATGGTTGATCCATGCTCCTTGAAGAGGATTTAGAGACTCAGCTGAAAAAATTGCAAGAAGCCTGCATTCTGATAGTGCAGTAGTTAATATGCATTTAATTCATGCTGTTGCCCTTGGCATAGTTAAAGCACATTCGCCACATCTCTTGGCTGAGACTGGGGGCAGCCTTATGTTATCAACAAAATGGGCGCGGACTTCCGGTTCCACCATGGACAGCTAGACAGCACAGCAAAGGAGCTCCCTCCCTCGCTATATAAAGTAAAAGTAAAAAAACCCCCATCGAGCGTTTTTAGAAAGCACAATACTGCTCAGAATGTCAAAAGAAGCCAGGAAGAGAGACAAGGGAGGCACCCCGAAGAATAAACATCTACTTAAGTCGAGAGATGTAGCCGGATTGGAGTCGGAGTATAGGCCACAAAGCCGTAGTCGTTCACCAAGCAGTACTCGCGGTTCCAACTATGACACGGAGGTGGAGCAGGATAAACTGTCGAGGACGTGCTTTGAAACAATCTTAAGGGAAATTCACAGATCACGACTGGAAACAAAAAAGGACATACAGGGGCTCTCACAGCACATTGCAAAGCTGGATAATCGGATAGAAGAGGCTGAAGCTCGAATCTCGGCGGTGGAAGACACATCGACCTACCTTAGCCAAGCAGTGGGGGCTCTGATCCAGCAAACGATATGGCTACAGGCAAGAAGCATAGATCTTGAAAGCAGATCCTGCCGTAATAACTTGAGACTGTATGGGCTGGCAGAGGGTACAGAGACGGCTCCGATGTCAGCATTTGTGGAAAATCTTCTAAAAGACATACTAGAGCTGCCACCAAATTATAATTTAAAGGTAGAACATGCCCATCGGTCTCTTGGACAGAGACCCCAAGACCCGAAGGCACGGCCTCGCTCTATAATATTCCTGGTTTCAAGCTATCAAACAAAGGAGGATCTACTTCGTAGAGCATGGGCGAAAAAATAAATGACCTATCTAACATCTAAGCTTACGACGGATCATGATTACCCTATAGAAATTCAGCAAGCAAGGCAGCAGTATTCCCCGATCTTGAGGGTGTTGAAAGAAAGGGGTATCAGGTTCCAGATACCATTCCCGGTGAAGCTGAGGATACATTGGCTAGAGGGAGTGCAGCTATATGGGTCACCAAGTAAGGCAATGGAGGCATTAACACAGAAGGGAATAATGCTATCGAAGGAGGACAGGGAACGGATTAGCAGGAGCCAGAGGTTCTCATCGGATGTTTTTCAGGTGGCAACACAGCGCAAGGGAACGCCACCAATGAGAGTGCTCAGAGAAACACTCGAGAAGTTAAAGAAGATGGAGAGGGGTAATGCGCAGAGAGAAGACTGAGATGGATCTGGGATGGAAGGCTGAAATGTGCGCAGTGGCGAAAGAGCTTGCAGGTACTTTTATTCGACTCCAAGCTATGGAGGTGGAGAGACTTTATTCTGAGCGTATTTCGAGTAAATGGGAAGACCCAGTGGGATTACACGAACTGCCAAATGAAAGGACTGAGCTGCATATTTAGAAAATCGCAGTGTATGCAGAACTGATTGCTAGACTGAAGTAAGGGCTTTGGGCCGATTTAAGGGGTAAAACCAAATAAACTGGAAAGGATCTTTGAAAAGGTCACTTGCCGACAAGTTGCTGAATTAATATTTGGAAGGGGAATGAGGCAGATGCAGGGGGAACCCAACATGTAGTAAACAAATAAGGAAGCTTCATAGAGGAGTGCTCAAGTTGAACTAGAAATGGCACGAAAAGTCCATGGGGAGTGAAAGAGAGGCGAGTTCATGAATGATGCCCCAGAATTGGCTGCAAAATTGCTGGTGAAATGTTCAGTCTGGAGCCATCCTCTTACTGGGGGGGGGGGGGTTGTCCGCTTTGTCTGTACTGGATGAAATGACAAATTTCAGACTCCCTAAGCTTATAGTTGGAGCCGATATCAGCGGCAAGAAAAGCAGGAGATATAATTAATTTAGATGTATGTGCAAGGTCCTTGGTTGCTTCCTGAGATGGGGGACAACAGCTAAGTGAAACAACTTAGAAGCAAGGGACAAGGGTACCCAATCAAAAGCAAGAAATGGACCAGGGCTCAGGGGATTTAAGAAGGGTTGTCGTCGGGATGGACAGCACATTCTTGAATGAGTGAAAACATGCAAAATAAAGAAGGAGGGGAAGGGAGATATTCATAAACAGAGGACGAGCAGGAAATAAAGTGGGTCACACATTACATAGAGCTCGATACTGGGGAAAGAGAAGGGAATAAAGGAAATGGGCGTGGGAGGGAAGGCTGGAAAGGGGAGGTACCTACATTATAATACCGCAACTGCACTGCTAGGTGGTCCGAAGGGGATAATTTAGCTAAAAATTACTCTTTAGAGAGAGCTTTTTCAAGGGAATATACCGGGAATATGGGATTAGCTCCGCTCGAGTCTGTCCTCAATTACATCTCTGGAGGGCAGAGAAAGGGAACCACGAAGTTGGGATCCCCTGCCTTGGAAGCAACCACCTTTTTCTTTCCCTCTTTTGAGAAGGGGGAATAGTTGTGTTTAATTAAGTTGGTTAGTAAATGTTTATATTTTACATGTTTAGAGGAATATATATTAGATTATCAAAGAGTTGGGAGATCAGGATGGTTAGGTCTCTTGATAGGTTGGGAAATAGTTTGTTGCGTGCACAGCAGTTTAACAAGCCTAAAATGTATGAAAAGGAAGGGGGAACGAATGCATGTTGCTGAAGAGGTCTAAGGACCACCACCTCGGGGGCAATTGAAAAGTGAGAGAAAAGCATCACTGGTAGAAAAGGAAAGGATAAAAGGGAATATGAAGATGGATAAGACAACACTAATTTGTTCATTTAATGTTAATGGATTGACCAATCCCATTAAGAGAAGCAAGATATTAGCAGCAATAAGAAAGGAGGGTCCTGACTTTATTCTGTTGCAAGAGACGCACCTAACTCACGCAGAACATAATAAATTAGGGAAAATGGGTTTTAACTGTGAAGTCAGTGCCTCCTATGGTTGGGGTAGAAGGCGGGGGGGGGGTCTCAATACTTATACCAAGTAAAACAGTATCAAAATAATAGACAAATGTATTGATAAGGAGGGGAGATATGTATTCCTTAAAGGTAAATTTCAAGGAAAACTGTTAACCCTGGCATCAGTCTATGTACCCCCTGGTTCAAATTATCAGGTATATAGATCGATACTGTTGAAACTACAGGAATGGGCATAAGGGCAAGTAATACTTGGGGGAGACCTGAACATAACCTTGGAGCCGCACCTGGATAGTACAGCTCGGGGGGGGGGCGCAACGAGAGGGGAACCTCGAAGAAGTTGGTGAATTTGCTGGGTGAGATAGGGTATGTGGATGCATGGAGAGTGGGCCACCCTAAACAACGGAATTACACTTTTTTTTCTCCACCATATAAAAGTTACTCGAGATTAGATTACTTCCTCATACCAAAAGAAACGATGATGGAGGTGAAGGACAGCTGGATAGGCAGTACAGTATTGTCAGACCATGCCCCGATATTTTTACAAATAAAGTCAGGGGACTTCCAGAAGAGAACATTTTGGAGATTGAACGTCTCATTGTTACAAGATAAAGAAATCAAACAAGAAGTGGTAGATACCATTAAAAAGGCTATAGAGGAAAATACAACACCAGAAGTATCATTAGCTTTAGTATGGGGCACGTTAAAGGCCATATTGAGGGGGAAGTTAATAGCTATAGCGGCTCACAGAAAGAAGCAAAGGGAAAAGAGAATAGAAGCTTTAAGGAGAGAAATAGATAATCTAAAACTCAACTTAAAAAGAAATATAACAAGGAGGTCTTTAAAAAGTTAAATAAAGTTAAACAAGATCTGACTAGAAAGCTGGACTATTATATCGAGCAAAAATTACTATTTATTAAGCAAAGATATTATGAGGGCGGGCCCAAAGCTACTAGAGTATTAGCAGCCAAACTACGTACCCAAAGAGCGAAAGCCCATATAACTAAGTTAATACATCCACAGAATAGAGAGGCTACAAAGCAGACCAGAGATTGTAGAATCTTTTAGAACATATTGTAAAGATCTATATACAGCTCCCCCAACCCGAAAGGAGTTGGAAACGGAACAATACTTATGAAGCATCCCACTACCTAAGGTTCTGAAACTGGCACAAAGGCAGCTGATGAAACTGGTGACGAGAGAGGAACTGGTAGGAGAGATATCTAGACTTAAAACAAATAAATGCCCTGGAACGGATGGGTACCCAGCTGAAATGTATAAACATTTTCAGAAACAGTTTGTTCCTCTACTATTGAAAGTTTTTAATGAATCCCTTTTAACAGAGGGATGCCCACCAGAATCATGGTCGCAAGCTATCATTTCAGTAATTCCCAAGGGAGGTAAAGACCGCAGGTTATGTCCCTCCTATAGACCAATTTCCCTCCTTAATACAGACTACAAGTTATTTATGGCAGTTTTGTCCCGTAGATTACAACAAATACTCCCACAGTTAATACAAGCAGATCAAACTGGATTTATTCCAGGGAGACAGGCACAGGATAACTTAAGGTGAACCACACATATAATAGATCACTTGAACTGCACCAAGCAACCAGCAGTCCTTCTTAGCCTAGACGCAGAGAAGGCTTTTGATAAGGTCTCATGGGGATTTTTAAGAGCGGTATTAGGGAGGTTTGGGTTCCTGACACAATTTATCGACCTTATTGGGAAAATCTATGAGACACCCAAGACTTATGTAAGAGAAAATGGGCATCACTCAAATCCATTCGGCTTAGAGAGGGGAGCAAGGCAAGGTTGCCCGTTCTCGCCATTATTGTTTGCCCTATATTTAGAACCCCTGGCGCAAGGAATTAGAGATAACTATGAAATTAAAGGTGTGCAACTGGGGGGGATGCAGCAAAAATTAGCCCTATATGCTGATGATATTCTACTTTATTTAACCAACCCAGAAGAATCTATACCACACCTATTTAAACACTTAAAAATACTCTCAAATTATGCTGGATATACGCTAAATGATACTAAGACAGAGGTACTGAAATTAAATTACACCCCGTCCCCGCAGATAAAAAGTCTATATCCCATGAGATGGGATCTTCCCTGCTTGAAATATTTAGGGATAAAATTAGATAAAACTGTCTCCCAGCTACCACAGATAAACTATCCTATGTTGGTGGAGCAAATACAAAAAGATATACAGAGATGGAGGCTTCTCCCAATGTCTCTATCCATGAGGATACAGGCAGTCAAAATGAACGTTTTGCCATGCTTTTTATTTTTATTTCAATGTGTACCCACCCCTTTATCCCCCAAACAATTAGGAGTATGGCAAAAGATGATATTGAGCTTCATCTGGCTAAGTAAAAAACCCAGAGTTAAAAAACAAACTCTGCATCTCCTTAAGAAAATGGGAGGACTCACGGTTCCACTACTGATGGGATACTGGATAGCAGTCCAGACTAGAACAATACTGTTACTGCAACATATGGCCTACACGGCAAGATGGAAGGAGCTAGACCTAGAGGTTCCACTGACTCCCTCAATATTAGCACAATGTTCGATGCTGCACCCCAGGGAGGAGTGGACAAGTACGCCCTATCTGGGGGCAGAAACAGCAATACAGGGATATAGACAGGGGCTGTCCAAAGGCTCTACCAGAGTATACCTGTGGAAGTACATATGGTGGACTATGAATACAGGGAATAGTCCAGCAACTGGAGATCCTTGGTATAAAAAGCAGGAAGGGCAAGGGTGTAGAGCAGCAGTGTCAGTGGCTCAGTGGGTAGCACACTCCCCTCTGAGGCTGGGAGATCAGAGGGCTGTGGGTTCAGTTCCCACATCTGGCACTTGGGTTAATATCCCAGTACTGACACTGTAATGCAGCATGAGAGGGGTGCTGCATTTCTGAGGTGCCGTCTTTCGGATGAGACGTTAAACCGAGGTCCCATCTGCCTGGACTGGTGGTAGTTCAGGTGGATGTTAAAGATCCCATGGCACTTATCGAAAAGAGTAGGGGAATTTCCCCGGTGTCCTGGCCAAATTTCCCTCATTCACTAAAAAAATACCACCAACAGCTTAATCTAGTTCAAGGTCAGTTGGCATTCATCTGTATCCCCCTCCCCCGGGTCGTGCCTGAAAATAGGCAGGATTTGTCTAGTGCACTTATCTGGTCAACAAAAGCTAACTAAAATAAAATAAATAAAAGAGCCCCCTGGCAGTTCCTCAAAGGGGAAAATGTAATTTCATTTGCGGAAGCACAAATTAAGTTTAATTGGACGGGGAAGGAATTTATTCGCTATTACCAGATTAGAGATTTTATAGGGGAGCAGATGAATAATTCAATTAAAAGAGCTAGAGGATACTTGGCTCCAAACGTATTTGAGACAATATGGAGTTCGAGTAGAGGGGAAGGGGCTATTTCAATTCTGTACCAAAACTATATCAGGGACCTCCAGTACTCAACGGACTATATTAAAGCTAAATGGGAGCAAGAATTGTGGATCAAGTTAGATGGTAGAGAATGGATGGCAATTTGGCAAAACACTTGGAACACCACATCCTCCCCAGAGTGGAGGGCATTTGTATGGAAGCTAAGATCTAGGTATTTCAGAGTACCATTTACTGATTTAAAGGAATATTGGGAAGGGATACGGAGGGATATGAGGACAAGGTTTAACATAACGATACTATTAGGGCCAGAGCACACATTATTAGGGGTATACCCATCAGAGCTTAGAGGGCATGAAGCCAGATACTTTGGAAGGTACTGATAGCCGCGGCTGGAAAAGCCATAACCAGGAGGTGGCTCTCGCCGAGTGCTCCCACAATGATGGAATGGAGAGAGGTGGTAGAAAAGATAAAGATGTTTGAAAGGATTACACATTCCCTGAGACCAAGACAGCAACAATACCAAAACAGATGGTCGAGATGGGAATTGGAATAGGAACAGAATATGGGGATTGATTTCAAGGGGAGTAAGGGGGGAAATAAAATAGAGAGAGGAATGAGATTGGGAAAAAGAGGTGGGGAGGTCTGAAGGAGTTAGGAAGGGAGGGGAAGAGGTGTACTTTTCCCTCCAAAATTAAAAATTTAAAATAAATCAATTATTTTCCCCTTTCTTTCAGACTTCATATTGTATATAAGTGGTTGGAGGAGAGGGCCAAAGAGGGGAAAGAGAGGTTTGGTGGTTTGGATCTCTACGACATAAATAGAGGTATAATGCATTCGACTACTAAAAAATGAATAACACTATGAAAGATAAGAAAGGTGAACAAACATACAGAAATTAGGCTTAAGTTTGTATTATATAGAAAATATTAATGTATAAGGGAAAGCAAGATTTTGAGAATTAGAAATGTGGAAACAAGGATATGATTGTAATTGATTGAGATGTAATGTAAGATATTATCCACATGTGAAGAAAATAAAGATGAAGTATAAAAAAAACAAAATGGGCATGGCAGTTTTTAAGTCAGGTGGGGTTTAGCCATAGAAAGGGGACCAAAGCAGCACGAAAAGCACCATTAGATTACCCACTTATAAAAGCCAGTTTTCTTTTCATATAGCTTTTAACCCCTCAGGTTGCTGCCCGCTCTGACCCCACCTCCCCAGAGTAGCTACCACCTCCCTTGGGCTTACCTCTGCACAGGTTCCCAAATGGACCCCCCCCCGTGGCAGGGCCAGAGGGGGTAGGGCCATCCTCCCTACACAGTGATACATTCAGCATGCATTGAGGTGCCCAGGTGGTGGAGTGGGTTCAGAGAGGTGTGCAGTGCTCCTACTAACCCTTGGGTCCTGTTTACCATATTTTGTCCCTGGTTGAACCAAGGTGACATGGCAACGCGTGTGTGTGGAGGCACATATGTGACCTGGAACCTGTGGCTCTCCCTTCACCCGTGTGACACAGATATGTCTGCCGCTTGGGCATTAGGCACTGCCACCAGACTTCCACCTGGTTGCAGCCAAGCCTCCCTGATCCAGGACAGGGGAATTGCCTGATGGCTGCTCCATCCACTCCTGGCCCACCTCCCCTTGCTGACCCTGAGCAACATGCATGGGACAGAAACAAAGGAATAATAGAGATAGGAAGAAAAAGCTAAAGCCAATGACCAGATAGGGTCACTGGACACTTTGTTAGGCAGCATAAATGGGCAGATTGGATGAGCCTAGTGGTCCTTTTCTGCTGACAGCAACTGTCTATGTATCTATGTAACCCAAGGTCGTTCCAGAACCCGGGTCGCCAGCATGGTGCAAGGTAAGGCGCTTATCGGCACCTCAGCCCTCAGCACCACAGGGCCAGCCTAATAGCCAATTTTCTGTCAAGAATTAAAAAGGCTGTAGCACAGGAACTGATTCCACCAGATCTCATCATAAATATGGATGAGACTGGTATCAACATTGTCCCCTATGCTGAATGGACTATGGAAGCGAAGGGGTCAAAGCAGGTTACTGTAACCAGCCTTGGTGACAACAAGCAGGTCTCACTTCATGTACTGGTATACTGGTGTGCTCTCTGATCAGCTAGAGAACTGGGAAACAAACATTAAGGTAGACTTCAAAATGAGCCACTAAAAGGAGTTCAGTGTCTGGAAAACAGTTTCATGGAGTCGAGCGTCAGACGTGACAAGTGCATACAGTGTTCATGGAAGCCAGCATTTGCAAGGCACACCTAAACTACTTTGAAGAGTGAGAAGTTTAAATGAAGAGTTTAAATGGCATGTGCAGTACATTTTCTATAACTTGATGTATTTTTACTGTTTTTTTTAACAGATCGTTGAATAATTGGCCAGTATTTTCACTACTGAAAAAGTACACATCTAATGTGACACCACCTGGGAACTAAAAGTGTAACCCAGAAATGAAATAAACTCACACAGAGGGGTTCTTTTTATTTTTTAATCACACACTTGTCACACAAAAGCTTAAATGAAGTGAAATTAACACAAAATTATTATCACACTAAACAAAGCAATTCCTTTTATTCTTTTAATAATTTTCACTGAAGTGTCTTTGTGGAAGTTTTGTAAGTGTGAAAATAGAAAAAATTAAATGTCAGCTAAAATATAGAGAATACATGATGGACAGCTATGCACAACCAGTGTGTTTTGCCGCAGAGGTGTTCTGATTCCTGCTGACCTCGAGAGCAAAGCTCAAGAGGTCCATGGGGAATCAGAATCCTGAGGTGGCAGAATACACCGGTTGAGCACAGAGTTGCACATCCACTACTTTTGATAGTGTATGGTGGCCCAAAAATGAATCTAGATACACAGTTTCATCGCTAAGTCATACAATTAGTTTTGTTTTTTACAAATAAAATTAGTGCTCTACTGCATCTCATTCCATAATTCAGGGTTGGTTGGGTGGTGTGGTTGTTAGGGACGAAACATCCCTACGTTAGTAGTGTGGACGTCTACTGGTTGTCACTCACATCTGGTAGAGATTTTCAAAAAACCAAAACATGGCGGCTGTATTTCTCACTCAGCGAGAAGCCAGTTACTGAGGAACTGCGTTGGATTTTGTGAATCATTTAAAATATCTAGTTGTGCAAAATTTAAAATATCTGGTTGATCCAGCATTTACAGGGATTTATGTGAGTGATTGTGTGGTGCGGCATTTTATCTGGATGATCCTGCATTTGGTGATTTGTGTTTTCTTAGCTGGTGTGTGGCTTGTGTGCTTTCCAAATTAGCTGGAATGTTGTTGTACCACAGAAGGCTACAGGTGCATTCCATGACTTTTGAGCTGTGGTACAACAGCATTTCAGGTGAGATGGAAACAGAGTTAGAAAAAGCCCTCAGCATACACCATAGCATTTTATACATCACTGTTGAGAGATTCTGGTGACAAGAGAACCTCAAGAGCAAAACTCGAAATGTTCCCACATTTCTCCAGTACCTCAAGGGTATTATTGCCTGAGTTTAACATAGTACTCAATTTGTTATCTTTTTTAATAGATGGATCCATAGTTTTTTTTTGGCCCGAGAAATCCTGCTCATGACAAATCTCAGTAGTCCAAGAGCCCTCTTGTAACTCCCGCTTGAATGTAGTCCCAGTGCTGCAGAAGCCCATGAACATAACTTATTTTTTCTATTTACTTCTGGCGGTTAGAAAAAGAGCTCCTTTTTGATAGCTGTAGCCACAGAGTCACTGTTTCTAGTCACTGTTTTGTAGTTGGATGCAAAGCAACTCGCCAAAAGGTTTTTCTGGAATGTTCAATCTCATTTATTTATGTATGTATGTATGTATGTATGTCTTTGTTTACCGGGTAAGTGCACTGAGCCAGAGGACTGTTTTCAGTCATGACCCAGGCCACAGGGTGGCAGGCAGAAGAGAGAAACACAGCAACACATAGAGGGAAACTTCAATCTGTACTGTAGATTCACACTTCAGCCACGAGGTGGGGTGGAAAAAAGAAATACAGGTAACATAATAGTACAAGGCAATGGCCAGGCACACAGAGTGTGACAGTGGGCCATACATAGCAATAGAAATAACATGAGGTACTGGAGCCACATTTCATGTTGCAGGAGAGCATACATAGCATTATAAATTATAAATATGATGTGAAGACCAGTTTAGTACGGTCATCAGTAGAGTTGAACGGGTTCATATAGTTAGAGTCTCACATCAGTGCATTGATTTGAGGTAGCGAGGGAAGGAGGGTTATATAGAACTACAGAGACAAGGAAGGGGATGAACAGAACGGCAGGGGAGGAAAGGAGATATGGGCATTAGGGTGCCTTAGAGTTACTTACTGGGTGCAGTTACAGTCAGCAGCTGCTAGGAGCCAGGTTTTCAAGGCCTGTTTGAAGGCAAAGTATGAGGGGGGGATGTGCGGATAGACTGTGGGAGCTTGTTTCAGAGAGAGGGTGCAGAGACAGAGAAAGCTCTACTTCCCATTGTTGTGGAGACGTGGGGTGTCTCCAGTGGGGGGACTGAGGATGCCCTAAGTGTCCTAGGAGCCACTCTGTCTGTCAAGAGGAGAGAGTAAGGGGATAGGTGTTGGTATCTTAGTGCATTGTCCACTAAACAGCCCATCGCATAGTCAAAGTGACCTTGTACAGGGGACCAACCCAGTGACTGGTAGAGAGTGAAGTGGTGGGTCCCTTTGGGGAGCTTGAAGGATGAAACGTCAGAGTTATAGGTAGTGTTTATTGTTGATTTCAAGGTGGGGGATACGAGGGAGTAGACGGGGGAACAGTAGTCAAGTACAGGCAGTAGGTTGCCCTGGGCAATGGCAAGGCGTGCTTCATCCGATAGAAGGTTTTTGAGTCTGTAGGCACCACCAAGTTTTTTGTGGATTCTCTGCACAGTGTTGTTAACATGCTCAGTGAAAGAGAGAGAGAGGGGTCAAGAGTGACACCTAGGTATTCAAAAGATGGGACATTCTCAAGAGAGGGGGCTTGCTGGGGTGCATACAAGGAGGGAGGAGTCGGATTTGGCAGCTTTGGAGAGGAAAGGCTTGGAACCAAAAAGCATGGACTTAGTCTTCTTTTCATTGACTAGCAGCCTGTTGGCAAGGAACCATTTATGAACACAGCCATACTTGTGTGTGAGGATGGAGGAGATGAGCTCGATGGATTTATCACTGTGGTAGAGGACCAGGTCATCTGCATAAAGGAGCGCTTGACAGCTGAGGCTATCCCTCGGGAGTGAGTCAATGAAAACGGAGAAGAACAGTGGTCTGAGTATGGAACCTTGGGGGACTACAGTGCATACAGGAAGGGCAGCAGAGGAGGCATTGTTGATGATGACAGACTGAGATCAACTGGATAGACAGCTGCAGAACCAGGCTGCAGTTCCACCGGAGCAACCAAAGACAGACAGGGTTGAGTGGAGGAGGTGGTGGTCAACAATGTCACAAGCCTTTGATAGGTCTATGAAGACAGCTCCTGTGGCTTTGCCTTGATCCATATTTCTCAGCACATGATCAGAGAAAAGGGCCAAAGCAGAGGAGGTGCTATGATGCTTGCAGAAACCATGCTGAAGGGGACATAGGAGGTTATACTTTTCAAGATGCTCTCTGAACTGGAGGTGCACAATTTTTTCAAGTAGTTTGCTCAGGTGAGGGAAATTTGGAGATGGGCCTATAATTATCAGGTGATTCAGGGTTGCCACTTTTGAAAATGGGCACGACATTTGCATGTTTCCAGGAGCTGGGAACCGTAGAAGATGTAAGGGCGAGGTTGAAGAGGAAGGTGAGGGGTTTAATCAAAGCAGGGCAGATCAGTTTAAGAAATGCGGGGTATAATCCATCACTGCCAGGGCTGCCTTTGGCAGGGAGAGATTTCAGGAGCTTAATAGTGTCTGTATGCTCAATGACTTTGAAGCAGAAAGGTGGGGGCAAGGTGGTAGCTGGGGGAGTGGGAGGTTCAGGGCGGAGGACCCTTGTGGAGGGAGCTTGCTGAGATGGGGGATAGGTCCATGAACTTCGTGTTGAATATATTTGCAATCTCAGTAGGGTCTGAAATAGGACCAGAGGAGGATTTAAGCTGCTTTAATTGTCTACTGGACTTGGGGTTAAGGATAGTTCCAATAGAGGCCCAGAACATGCATGGATTGCCAAGGTTGTCTTTCTGTTGATTAATGTGGAATTTGCGCTTGAGTGATTTTGCAGTCTGTTTGCAGGTGTTGTGTAGCTGTCTGCAAGCATTCCAGAGGAGGGGAGAGGGTGATGTCTTATAGGCTTTCCATCTGTTATCTTGGGCTTTCATTAGTGCCAGCAGTTCTTTGGAGAGCTAGTGGGTACAGCCCCCTCTTACCCTTCTGATTGTGATGGGGAAATGGATGTCCTGTAGGTTGGAGAGTTTGGAAATAAGGTAAGTGACTGTATCGGATAAGCTGCTAAGATGGTAGAAGGTTGGCCAGTCTATAGCCCTTACGTTACTAAGGACAGGGATAGGGTCCAAGCAGTTAAAGTTCCTGAAGATCAAGAGTCTGTGGGGGGGGGGGGACAGATTTGGTAGACAGTATAGCATAGGTAGGGGTGTGGTCACTTAGGGAATCAGACATAGTACCTGCTTGGAGGACTGAATCAGCTCAGTTTGTGAAGATCCAGTCAATCAGGGAGTGATTATGCGTATGAGCGTTATGTCTGATGGGGGGGAGATAATTTGCTTTAGGTTGTGTACTTTCAGTGCTTTACAGTAGTCCAGTGAATTGTTATCCAGCCAGTTGAGATTGAAATCCCCAACACAATTGTGTCTCTTAGGGGTGTTGTACTGCCTATGCCATTTAGAAAATTTGATAGACCTGGTATACCTCCTGTGTGTGTGTGTGTGTGGGGGGGGTTATAGCAACAACCCAAATAGAGTTTCTTGGATGCACCTAGGATTACCTCTGCAAGAAGCCACTCACTTTGAGATGTGGCGGTGGAGCAGCTGATGTTAGTGGCAGTAATGTGGTCTTGCACATACAGTGCCACACACCCTCCCTTCTTGCGTCCTGGTCTGTCCAGTTGTAGGAGTGAATAACCATCCAGGTTGAACGAGGAGTCAGGGTGATGAGGTTTCAACCAGGTCTTAGTGAGACCTAGTGCTTGTGGCTTGTAGAGAGATACCCACGCCTCAAGCTCGTGGAACTTTGACGGGAGGCTGCAGATATTCATGTGGGCAACTTTTAGTCCATGGTGTCCTGTCCAGGCGGTGTCCGTGTGGTCGATGTAAGTGTTTATGGGGCCAAGGTTACTCTTTACATCACCAGAGAGGAGAATCAGTGTAAGTAGAGGGCAGATAGGAGGGAGCCAATGGAAGGATGGAAAGGTGATGGAGTGCATAAACCTGCCGAGAAGATGACGTTCGTAGTTAGACAGTAGTGCAAGAAGGGTTGTACTCATGAGGGTAAGTTCACGTCTATTCACAATGATCGCGGAGTATGAGAGAGGGTGTGGGGATTGGGAGGGGTGTGGTTTTTGCTGCTCCATGGCTAAAATTGATGCACAGGCATCATTCATCAGCAGCAGCATGGGCATGGAGACCAGCATAAGGAGCAACACACAAGTGTTCATTTTAGGAGGTATTCTGGTCACAAAAGAGAAAGATTCTGTGAGGAGAGGAGAGCCGAGAGGAACCTAGTGAAAAGGGGGAGTAGCCCTGCGGTGGCGGGGACTGGCAGGCAGTACCAGGAAAGCCGTGGGCAGCAAACAAACTACTTTAGAGGAGGGATTGTTTAGCAGTTACCAAAAGGGAAAAGGGGGTGCTTAATAGTGTATCTGATGGTGGCCACAGTTATACTGTAAGCCACTTAAGTTGCAATCCCTGAGATAAGCACCCTAGTGTGTAACTAAGTTAGTACCTTTGGCTTTGGGTTGGGTTGGGCTTAGCACTTTGAGAGCCAATGGGTGCAGGGAAACCGTTTGAGGGAGGGGTTTAGGTCTATTTAATAGAGGTCGGGGCCGGGGAAGGTGCGGTGGAACTAAAATATCGCAGGCAGTAATATGGCACTTAGTCTCTGTTGGGGACCAATCGGAGAGCTCCGAGTCTGCAAATACAGCCAATCAAGGAGGAGCCGACGCCAGGTTGTGATTTCGGCTCAAACAACGAGTGAAAAGCGTACTTGAAGCTTCTTTCTTGTGTCCAGTGGTCATAGTGGGGATGGCGGCAGGAGAAGCGCCGTGTCCCGAGGAGCTGGGCACAGCCGCTTCTGGCTGCAGATGCCCCCAGGGAGCCTCTTTAGCTGAGGTTTCTTTCTTGTGGCCAGTGGGTGTAGCAGGGATGGCGACAGAAGAAGCGTGCATCCCGAGGAGCTGGACACAGCCACTTCTGGCTGCAGATGCCCCCAGGTTCAATCTCATAATACTATTGTTGTGATGTCACAATGGTAGTATTATCAGAAAACTGAAAGGGTTTTGATGTCACTGTGTCCTTGAGTAATGTATGGGGAGTGGTGTGTAACAAGTTTTGTTACACACTGAAGGTATGTGATGCCACTTAAACAACATGAGCGAAGCTCAAGCGGTGTAACCAAGCATCACACCAAGTTACCCTACTCCCCTTGTTTTATTTTTTTTATAATTGCTGATGTTAATCATGGCGGAGCTGCAGATTCAGTTTGTATTTGAAGCTGCATGCTCTCGCTGTGCTGTGAGGAGAAAACAAAAGTACTTTATCGTTGATAGGCTACATGTTTGTTTCTCTGTTATACACAGTAGGGTATAACTGAAAATTACAACATGGTTTGCAGGCTGTGAAAACAGTTAACCAGTGATTATTGATGTTTTCTTATGTTCTGCCAGTGTATATTTTGTTATATTCTTTTCCCTTTCTGAAGTCCTGTGCCCCACGGCACACATAGAAATGAGCCTCAGCACAGCATGCCTTGATTCAACACATTTGAAATAAATGAATGGAATTCCCCTTCCCATTGTCTCCCCTTGTTGTCCTGCTGCCTTTCCTCTGCCTCTCACTGTGTTCTTTACTGCTATGTCAGCCTCACTTATATGCTCTTTGCTGCCCCATCCCCCTTACTGTAATTAAACTCAAGGGTTCAGCACTGTATGTTACTTCCACTGTATTGCATTCAGTTACCTTTGTATTTTATTTTTATTTGTATCTTGTAACTCAGGCACTGTGGTCATTCTGATTTGTTGCTGTAATTTTTTGTTTCCTCTGTGCGGATTTGTTATTCCACTACT